>JAOQGH010000069.1:1452600-1521685 GCA_025769975.1 Gallinago jamesoni | reverse complement strand
GGGTGTGTGGCAGGCGGGTGTCGCTACCATATGGCTTTATTTTTTTATTTATTTTAATTTTTTCCACCCCCCCCCCCCCCATCCCCCATCCCCCCCCAGTGTAACAAGCCCAGGCTTCATTTTTAAACACCACTTGCAAGGAGAGCAAAAGTCCACAGGGCTCCGTTGCAAGGGAACCGAGCCGGCAAGCGGGGCAGCGGCGGGGGCTGGACACATGAGTAGACGTAGCAGAGGAGAGACATTTATTTCAGAAAAGAATGATTTGCCCCGTGGCAAATATTAACCGGAGGATGCCTGACCAAAAAAAAGGGCTCAGCCACCAGCGTACTCTTTCATTTTGCTTGTTTTTGTGCAATTTGCCAGCTGAGAAGCCATTAGAGAAAACAAGAGACATAAATATTTTACTATTTCAACATGAAACAGTAATGCCGTAAGACGTGAACTCCGCATTAAAAAAATCAACCCAAAATATTCAGCCTTTGGCCCCGTTCTTGCTGGTGTGCTCCTTCTCTGAGGCACAGGGGCAGGGCTGGGGCTTCTTCGTGGGGTCCCTCTGGTCCTAGCTTGGTTTCCGGGGCGCAGTCCTGCAGCCTCCCCCGTCACCAGCAATCCCTGCCGAGGCTTTATCGGGGTGACTAATGGAAGGCTGAAATTGCCGTCTTCTCTTGGGTAAACAGCATCGGGCCCGTTTGCTGTATTTAGTGTTGGCTTGGGTTAGCAAATCAGATGTTTTCTCCTTGTCGCCGGTAAGGTGATATTTGTGCAGCGTGTTTCCTCGGGGCTGGAGCTGCGTTTCGGGGAGGGCTGGTACAGTAGGTGTATTTCTGTCTCACAGCGTGCACTGATCCAAAGTGGGGCTGGCAATAAAAAAAAACAAAACACGCCAGGGATTGTTTTCTCCCTCGTTTTAGTGCGTGGCATTGCCAGGCCTCCTGCGAGCGAGTAGCCCTGTTTCAACTCGGTGGGTGGACTCGATAGCTTGGAGGTGCAGAGTTTGCCGGCTGAGGCGTGCACGCAGAAAATGTCTGATATTCCCGAGCAGCAAAGGCAGAATCTGTGGAAAACGAGGGGAGAACAGGCGTTTTCTCTCCTGCAATGCGAAGCGTATATTTTTAATTGGAAAAAAGTAAGTTTTGCAAGTCAAGAGTGGGCAGGTTTTTCTTCTATTCCGACAGATTTGGTCTCTATATTGTAACGCAGAGATGACTGATAACCCCCTTCATAAAATTAGAAACCACACCCCCAGACCATCTGGCGTATTACTTAAAGAAAAACACTACCCAACATGGAGCTTATCATTGTATTCAAAAAAGAAAATCCAGGCCGGTTTGTGGGAGCCCAGTGCTCGCCTGTCCGATTCGCAGAGAAACCCCCGCGGAGGCAACGTGAAAACTGGCAGAAAACAGGGGTCTTCTGTTAATTGGGCCGCGGTTGGGACCCGGAGGTGACGGGGAGCGGAGTCTGACCCTGTCTGGAGCAGAAAGGGAGCGTGAGGCCGGGCGGGCGCAGCTGTAGCGTGCAGAGTACAGTTTTACTACTAACAGACTAAGTCACCGAAACGGGGGCATTTCCTACACTCCGCCTGGGAAGTTCTCCTTGGCTCAGCAGTTTGGGTTTTTTTTTCTTTTTTTTTTTTTTTTCCCCTTTTTCTCTCCTCCCGCCTCACCTCTCCCATCTGTCCCGTGGGAGGCAGAGTTCATTTCGTCACCTATTATGTTTGCCTCCCGCTGGGGACAGATTTTTTCCCCCGTGCGGGGCCGAGCTGGGTGGCAGGGTGTGAGGGCAGCGGGCACCGGGTCACCTTAGGCCGCCTGAATTTTGACGGGCAGAGCGGGTTCTGTTGAGCGGAGAAGGGTTCCCCAGGAACGGTGTGCTGCCACCGAAAAGGTGTGAAGTTTGCTGCAGGGTCCCCATCGATGGGAAGAATCCTGTGTTGAGTTGGTGGCTTCTGGCACAGCGCTGAGGTTGGGGGTGTCACAGTGTGGGGTGCTGGGTTCCCCCGCCCCCCCCCCCCCCCCCCCCGAAACACCACGAGAGGTGGGCATCGACCCGTGTCCCGCGTTTTCCCCCAGGCAGACGGAGGCCGTGCTCCTCCTCCTTTGCAGTGGGTCCATCACATCTTGGTAAAGGGAAAAAACCACCCTAAACCAAACAGGATCTTGCAGGCTCTACTAATATTTTCTTTAATAGATCAAAGTTGAAAACTTCATGACATCTCCCTGCAGTTGGATGTCAGGAGGGCGTATTCCGCATCAGCCAGAGAGGAGATCAAACAAACAGGTTGACGTTGCCTTGGGCTTTCTGGCTCTAAGACCCATTTGTAAGACAGAGCATTTCAAGTTATTTTTGTGCGTTCCACTCAATTCCTGAAAAAAAGAGATAATGAGAATTTCCTTAGTTGCTGCTGTTGGCAGGGGAAGTCCTGGACCTCTGCTTCCTGGATGCACATCAAAGTGACATCGCCAGGGGTTTGTGTTAGGAGCGAGGGATCGTACCTCACACGGAATCGTTTGGGAAGGAGACGGCAACGCGAAAGTGAAAATTGATAAACAGAAAATAGCAGTAGTCCTCGGATGCTTTCCACATGCTTATTTGGGGAGAAGAGTAATCACGTATTGGCAGGATGTCACAGGAACTCTGTGATTTATACTCCATGACCCAATGGAATAATGCCAATCTGACAAAAAAGAACAATTTCAGCTACACTAATGGATTGACCAAGGCTAATTGCGAGAGTTTTTCTACCCATCATTGATATGTTGTCAGTGCAGAAAAGATTACAGAGAAATTCCTTGATCGGCTGCCACAAAAGCATTTTTTTATTATTAAAACGTTAAAAGAGAGCTGCATTAATCTGGCTCGGTGCAGCATCCTCCATCTTCTCTTAGTGACAAGCAGCACTCAATTTCTAAACTAAGAAACACCTGTTTCTAGGCTTTCTGCCCTAAAGCTGGCTTCATGAGGCGCTGAGCACCCGTAAACCCCTGCTCCCTTCCCTAAGAGCCGAAACACCTATTTCATGCGACTTCGTGCTCCCAATTAGTTCATTGAGGGGAAAAACGGATGCAAATTCTGATGTGGTTCGTTTGGAAATCCTTTTGCCAGATTCTAAATTGGGTATTGGGCTTCTTTAAAGTCAAACCAGAGAGTGCTGTTTGTAATTAGCGCAGCATCGTTGTGTCTGGGAAATGAAAGCAGGTCTCCTGGTCACACATCCAGGGTCAAGGGTGGGTTTCAAAGCTGACTTTCTGATTTCTCAGCCCTGCTCGGGCCGGACTCCTGTTGGCGTAAAGATTGCTTGAAGTGCAGGATTTTCCCATTGACTTCACCAGGAAATGGCATTCCTTCCAAATGCCTGCGGGGACCAGGGGGGGACACCGAGTGCCTTTAGCATTATAGTGTCTTCTGGCACCAGCCATGTGCTTCGTTTGCTAAAAAAAAAAAAAAACCCACGTTGACGCTGTGTCGATAAAAATAACCCAATTTGTGATGCATAATGCATTGGGGTTTGAGTGGAAGTTGTGCAGTCTGCTGTGCTAGATGTGTACAGCTCCTCCTTAACCCCCCCAGCGAGGCATGAGCCTAGGAAATGATATACATGCCTAAGATATGTAGTGAGACAGTGAGATCCAGTATGAGCCAGAGGCCTTCTTCACCTTAGAAATCATCTTAGAAGCAACACATGCTCCTCGACGTGTCATTTTGCTTTACAAACACAATGATGGGATATGGCTAATTGCAGCTGAGTTGAGCAGTTATATATAAGCACATGGCTCAACATATTGGTGAGCTGATCGTACTATTCCTTTAGTCCTACCAGTTCCTTCAAATGAGACAGCAAGAAGTCGGTGGTGTTAGGGGAGGGCGCTGACGGCTCCTCTTCTCAGGATGATGTCTGTGCCCACCAAGCAGTTTGGTTTAGAGGCACTAGTTTTGTCTTTAACCTTAATTAAAACGCTGTTTGCGTGCAGACAGAGATGCTTCTCGCTCTGAGCCTCGCCTGGATCTCACCCCGAGCAGAATTTGTGCTGCTTTCTCTCGAGGATCACTCTGTTGCCTTAAAGGGAGGGAGAGGGTGTGAGGGCTCGGAGCTGCCAAGAGGGAGGTCCCTGTGAAGGTGTTGGGTGGCGGAGTGTTGGGAAGCGGGAGAGGGCTGGAGGGATGTCAGAAGGGGTCCTGGTTTTGCAGGACCCATTCTGTGTCAGGTGGATGGCCTGGTGCCATTGGAACGGGATGCAGGAGATCTGGCTCCACGCCCCAGCTCTGTCGCAGGCTTCCCGTGGAGTCTCAGGAGAGCCATTGTATTTAACCCACTAGATGAGTTTTCTGGAGCGTGGGGTACAATAAAAGCAGGAATAAAATCTGTCAGTCATTGCTGTGGTACATTACAGGACTGGGACTGCAAGTAAGGACCACTGTCAGCTGATCAGGTTCCAGAATTTCCCATCGAAATCAGTGGGAAACAAGCACTCTACATAGGAAGCAGGAGCCAACTGGTTTGGGTGAATTGAGAGTCTAGATTTCACACCAACTTATTTCAGAGGAGGATTCCTATCTCAGCTGGTTAGGAAAATAGACAGGGCCAGTGGGTGATGCTGGCACCACCTCTTGGATCTCTCATTTCACCGTCTCTCAGCTGCTTCTGGTAGCATTTGCCAGGGAGCGAGGACAGACCTCCAGGCACAGAGCTCTCTGTGAGGTGCTGAAGGCACCACCGTCCTCACGTCCCACCAGGCTCTGCAGGCCATTTCACCGGCTGCGCGCTCCTTAGGGCAGGATTTCTTGGAGACAAGGAGTGGGTTGGTTTGTAGAGCAGACCCTTAGGATGTGCTTTACTCATAAAGCTGAGAATAAAACAAGCTCCAGAGTCTCAGGCGACAAACTGGAGGCAGGGAGCGATGGTGCAGAAGATGGAGCGTAGGATGCTGGTAGCGTGTAGGGCGGGTAATTGAGTACCTTAATAACCTTCTGCATTTTTTAGCGTACACAACAGTTTTCTTTAGAGTCAGCAGTGAGACCTTGAAGCTCTCCAGCGGTGTTCCAGAGAGCGCTCCAAGCAGCAGAGCACTCCAAACCCTTCCTTTTGGTGTGCCAGAATTTCTGTGCTGTCCCCAGTTTGGTTCCATCTTCCTCATCCCCTCTTTGCAGATGGTGCTGGTGGTTTTCGGAACCCCCCTGCCTGAGGCATGACCTGGGCTGCTTCGCTTCGCAAAACCAAATAGCTGGAGCAGTTATTTTGTTGGTTTTTTTTTTTCTCTTTTTTTCCTTAATGATAAATGAAATGCCAAGTTTTCCATCTTGGCTTTTTCTCATGGCCCTTTAACCCATGTGGTAGGCTTATTTAGGGAACAAGACAAGCCTGGATGCAGTCCCAGAGCTTGCAGTAGCTTCAGATGCCCCTCCAAAGGTTAGGATACTTCACAGGGGATTTGTTCTGCAACAGAGAGGCTAAAAGGAAACCCAGGCTAGTTACTTCTTGCTTTTTGATTCTGTCCCAGTACTGCCCTGAAAACCAAGCAAGAGAAAACGTACAGAGGCAGCATTGTTGCTGCTGGGCGTGTAATACCTTATTTTCTACCCCAACCTCCTGCCAGAACTTAAGAAAAAAAACTTCTTGTAAGAAACATTTCGCGTGAAGTATCATTGTTCTTATTTCTACACCTTTCCAGTCAGAAAAGCTTTATTATGCCTTTCCCATAAAGGTGCAACTGTTTTGCTTTAGGTACGGTTCTGTGCAACAAGAGTGTGCAGTGTTTCCAGGATATTGGATATTATGGATATTAGAATTAAATTGTGTTTGCTTATACATGACAAGTAACATCTGTGTCTTCCCTGCCTTATGCCCTTGCAGTTGAATTGATGGGAGTTACACTAGACTGAACTGCAGCAGGGTTTGGGCCTGTGCACAAGGTTTCTATCTATGGAGCAGCGTGTAGCGACATCCGTGCGAGTAACACACCTGAGGTTTAATATTTCCTTTCCTGTTTCAGGATATGAGGATGTTTCAGAGACAAACTTGAGATCTTACGGCGTTCATTCTGCTAAACATGTGCAAGAGAATCGTCCCGTGCCCATCCGCAGGAAAAGAAGCATCGGTAAGAAACGAGCTGTTTGTGCTTGGGGAGTGGAAAACAGAGGGGGGGCTTGTGGTCAGCCGGGCGGGACGTTTCCCTGGAAAAATGTCACACGCACAAAGGGAAAAAGGCCATTTCTGGTTTCTGCCTTTTTTTTTTTCTGCACAAAACGGGCCGTTGCCCGAGAAAGCTGTCTTCTGGAGGATGTCCATAGGAGACAGACAAGCACAAATTCTTTACATTCACCGTCGTGTTGCAGCATGTTAGAAAGCTAGACCTCGACTGGAAAATGCTGTGATATTCAATGTATAATTCATAGTGTGGGGAACAACTACAGCAGTGTGCTTTAAAAAACATCAACAGTTGGTAGAGTTTTCAGTACAGAAGCTCCACAAAAGGAAACAGCTTGACTCTTTATTCAAAAGAAAAAAAATCCAGTTTATCTGAAAAATTAAAAGCCATTGAGGGAAATGCTGGCCCACTGATTTCCATCATTGCTTCTCAGGCATGTTTACAGGGGAGTTTTTTCTTAATAAACAAAAATGATCCAAAGAAGGCCAGATATAAAGAGATGTTAAGGGGTTTTAGAATGGGATTTGTATGCAATGCTTGTTCTTCTGATCAGACCCGAGTGTTTCACTGTTCCATTGGAGTGGGGAAGACATCCATGCTCTGCTCCGTTGTAGGTAACAGTGGATGTATTTGTTCGTTCGGCCGTGGTGGGGGGCAGTGGGTGGCACAGCGCGCCCTCGGCGTGGGTTTGCGGTGGGAATTGGCCATCGCCCTCGGCGCGCTGGATGCCTCTAGAGAGCAGGGGTTCCGAAACAGCCGGCTGCACTTGGCACCTCACCCTCCAAGGTGCTCAATGCCTCCCGAAAACGTCAGCGGGAACTGGATATGCTCAATAGGACTTGCCAGCTCTCTTGAAGCACTGGATCCGTTAATTTTCTTGAGTTCATGGCACTGGGGATTGAGGAGTTTCACTCTATTTAGCTGACTGAAATGCATCTCTTTCAAAACCAAGCCTGGATTTTCATGGTGCAAGGCACAGGCCGGGCCTGAACTTCTTGTACTTCAGGAGTAACTGAAGAAGTGCAGGCAGTGTTTCAGTTCCCTGACACATTTAACCCAAAGCTGTCACTGCTTCCACTGTAACGCAAAAAACCCCAAGCTCCCTTTGGAGAACAGGCTGTCCCTGCAATCGGTATTATTTTCTGGACTGATTTCAATTACCAGCTTGACTTCTTGGGCAGCCCCTAGGTTGAGAACGATACCCGGGTTAGATTTTTCAGGGCAGCATCATGCAGCAGCACAGGGATACTCTTTATAATCCTCATGTGGCTGAAGCTGCAGTCCACAAGATCACCTTATCCTGCCCAGCAGGGTGCTGGTTCAGCTGCAGGCTCTCCAGTCGTGCTGCTCTTGTGGTTTTGCCTCATTTGAGGAATAATAAATTAAATAAACCCCAGCATGTTCTAAGCTTTGGTAACTTCATTCAGAAAAATGGCAGCTGCCCCTTGGGATGGTAGATGGACCAGGGGGATGTTGAGATTTTGGAGGAGGAAACCCAAGACTCAGAAGTTTGGAGCTGGCACAGGTTGTTTCCCGGCTCAGCCAATTTGGGTGTGATATAAATGTCCTCAGTGCAACTCCCATGGTGGTATTCTCCAGGCATCGCATGTTTATGTGATAATACATGTGTGCAGTGGTGGCCCCAATACTGTAAAACAATGCTGCTGTTGGGCAGTGGCTGTGGGGCTGTGTTGGAGGATCATCTAAGCTGGAGGGGCTCTTGGCTTCCTGTCACTTCTGAAGAGCCAGGGTTGTCATATCTCATGGCATGTAGGGAGCCAGCCCATGGTAAACCCTGATTGTAGGGCTGGGCTTACGGGAGTGAGTCAAGCCTTTCTTTAGGCTAGTGCACACAGCTCAGTGGTAGCCAACTGGTGCTCAGCACTGACCTGTCAGTGAGCAAGGGGAACTGAGAACATCTCTGCCCACCAGCTAAGGGTGCCGCTCATAAGTCAGTGCTGTAACGTATCGGGGTGCTCTGAGGTGGGGGCAGCTGCTCACCGGGCAGTGTGAATTCCTTGTGTTCGCAGAGGAAGCCATCCCGGCCGTCTGCAAGACACGGACGGTTATATACGAGATACCTCGGAGTCAGATCGATCCCACCTCCGCCAACTTCCTGATCTGGCCGCCCTGCGTGGAGGTGAAGCGCTGCACGGGCTGCTGCAACACCAGCAGCGTGAAGTGCCAGCCCTCGAGGATACACCACAGAAGCGTCAAGGTGAGCACCCGGTGGCCGTCGAGCCCCAGGAGGATCTTCTGAGGGCTAAAATCTCCAGGTGTCTTGGTGGTTGCTCAGTGTGTCCTGGATCTCCATTAGCCATCCTCGTAGGCGCAGGGTCAGACACTACGCTCCGCTCCCTTTCGAGTGATAATGGCCTTTCCCAAGTTCCACGACCACTGGAGAATCTTGGGCTTGGATGTGATTTTCACAGGATTCCCTTTAGGTTTTTCTTCTTTGGTAATGAAAATAAAGCCGATCGTGTCTTTCCCATGATCTCTCGCAGCACAGATCTTAAAAGTTAAGAAGATAAAATGACTCAAGGGGCATTGGACTTAAAAAAATAAATAAATCACAGTATGGAATGCTGTTTTCTTAATTGAATATTATGCAGGCTAAATTGGGCTTTTATATTTGACAACATAACACTTTTGATCTGAAAAAAATGTGTTTCAAATTATCTTACCCCAGGGATAGAAGACTCAATGTCTTCATGCTATATTTACTCATTAGACAAAATCCCTGTTGCAATTTTCCAGTAAATATTACGTGAAATATTTCTTATGTTCATTCGGCTTCACAGTGTTCTAATTTTTATCAGTATTTAAACAAGTAATGTTGATTTACATCTGTGTGTAGGAGATTAGACACACTTAGCATTTACATTGTTAAGACTCTGAGTTCTTGTTGGCCCAGGGTATTTTAAGAGCAGAATTTAAAAAAAAAAAGCGAACACATTCTTGAACATAAAATTGCCCAGCACAACACGCTGATGGCTGCGCTTGCAAGGGATTAATTATTGAGAAAGGTGCTGTTAACCCCTCTAGCGCTGTATGTCCTAAGCACAAAATGTTGTTTTTCATATACCTGGGCATGCATTTGAGCAGGATTTCTACTTCCTTTCCATTTCTGAACATCTGAAAAATGTTCTCACATCCCAATAAACTGGAGAAACATCTGAACAGATTCCCTCAGTCTCTCGAAAAGTAGTTACACTTCACGGGTTCTTGCTGCCCTTCCTTTGGGGCATACTCTTTACAGAAACAATTAAAAATGAGGAAGAAATTGGGATCAATAATTATTTGAGAGTTGAGAACAAATTGGGGAAGTTGAAGCGCTACATTTCTAAGCCCTTCAGAGTAGGACCTAAACAGCAAAGTGCCTCAGGGTTATAATATCTCATGCTGTTGGCTCTGGGTTTGATACAGCTGTGTATTACGGACCCCGTGCTTGTTTCCTACCCCTGCCGTGATGGGATGGATGACAGGGAGAGGGCTTTGGCTGTCAGGGTCCCCCGCTGTTGGGGACACTGTGGGTCCCTGGAAGCTCCAAACCCCGCAGCTGGCAGCAGCCTTGCAGGATGGCATTGCTGGGGCTGCTGCCCCAGCCCACTGCCACCCCAGAGGAGTCTCCATCTCTCATTCAGTTCTCCCATACGGTTTTAGCGCTTCTGGATTTGCATTCATTTCAACAGGGCACAAGCTAAAAGTAGGCTCAGCCGAGCAGCTGCTTTTTGTGGCTGTGTAAATATATTGCCACCAGCAATATCAATATACGTCAGCCGGCTTTGGAGGACTTCTTTTTTTTTTTTTTTTTTCTTTCCAAGCTCCGAGACTGCTCCAGTCATTAAGTAGAAGGGGAAAAAAAGTACAAGAGGCCAAGCAGGAACAGGATGTTCATTGTAAAGGTTGTAGGCTGACCCCACTGTCACACCAGAAATCTCTGAACTGAATCCATATTTATGCCCTCCAGAGTCAGATCCTCTTGTAACTTTGATATAATTGATGGTTTTATGAGCCTTTTGCCAGTCCCAGGTTCAGAGCTGAATGTCTGCTCTTGCTATTAAGTAGCTGGCCCAGAGCGAGGGTCGCTGGAGAGGTAGGGGGAATGGTTTTGGAGAGGCTTCTCGGCCGTCCCTGCCGTGCGGTTGGAAAAGCCGTCTTGTGTTTTCCCCCTGATGTCAGACTGCATAAAAGCCCTCTTTTGATTAAAGATTGAAAAGGCTTTCCCCGCTTCCTCCTCATTGACAAGGTAGTGAGCTCATAGCTGGCCCATTCACACTAGGAAAATGTTCCCCCAGAAAGGTCACCAAGTGGGTTTGCATCATCCAGCGGGCGAAAGCAGCGGGTGTTCTCTTTGTCTTACTGAGACCCTCTAAGAGATGGCCGTGGCAGTGTGGGAGGAGCAGTGGAGGGCATTCCTGTCTTGGGGACACGATTTCAAGGCTGCAGGCTTTGGGGATGTCCTTCTTTCACCTTCACCACCCCTTGGTCAGTGAAGTGCCGTTAATGGGCTTGTGGAAGTGGAGCTGTGGGGAGGCTCCGAGCCAAGATTGTTGGTGGAACAGCAGATGGACCCCAAATGGGTCCTCTGTGTTTTCCCCTTCATGGGGTGGGTTAATAAAAGGTGTGTTTCTCCTGCACTGTGACCAAGTGAGCCCATGGGCCTCCTGGCCCTGGAGAAATCCCTATTCAGCAAGTTGGATCTTGATCGAAATGAAGTGGCTGGTTGGGAGTTGCTTTTCCATAGGAAGGAAAGAATGGGATTTCTCTCCTGATAGAGAAGTGGTGGCAGGGATTGGTGAGCTTAGGGGTGCTGGTATCTCTTACAGATGGATTGCCTCTCCTGTCTGCAAAAGCATTTTGCTTTTGCTCATCTGTCTGCACACCTGCAGATTCTGTCGCTTCTGCACAGAGAGATCAAGTATTTACCAAGTACCAGTTTGTAATTTATGGGGGGGGGGTTCTGAGCTGAGCCTTCCCCAGAGGTTTCTTGTAGTGCTGAGCATGATGTTCTTTATGTTTTTGGTCACGGCAGCAAAATCCAGTTAATAGTATAGAGCAAATCCTGCCTATACTGCTAATTTTGAATAGCCGAGCTGAGTATTACAGTTGTTTGCACCACAGCTCATTTCCAAACTAAGAAACAAGTTAAATCACTCCATCTACCTCAGCTTTGCCTTCTGCTTGGCCTTGAGCCGCAGCCGTGCCGGCATTAGCCATTTTGGAACACTGAATATGGAGGTGATTTGGGGAAATTTAACCTAGGGTATTCTTACAGTAGATTAGTCTGAGGGAAGGACGCGGAGAAAAGGAGCTGGAAAGGAAGGAATGGAGGAGCAGCTCCTCAGATCTCATCTGGGAGTTGTTCAGAGGTTTCGAAGAGAGATGGGGAAAAAAAATGCAGGAATTCAAAACAGGTTGTTCAGCAGAGTCACCTGGCCCCTGAAGAGGTTAAAAAGGACTCGCAGAACAAATTGCACATGTAGTTAAAATGGCTGTATGTCATGTTTGCCAGTTTAAGAACATTTTTCTTCAGAGACTTCCTATCATTAGGATAAACAGCAGTTTGATTTTAGCCGTGGCTTGGCTGGAGATTGCTGTCAGGCCTTGGTGGGACCGGCAGGCAGGGCCAGCTGACAGGAATCAAGGGTTGATTAACGAATGGGATAAATAAGGGAAGCCCTAATGCAGGTGGAGATGGAAAAGCAGAGAGCTGTTCTCAGAGTACGAGAGGAACCACTGCCAGTCGCCTGATAGAAGGTAAAGTGGCTACTCCCCCTTGCAAAGAGAGGACCCAGGGACACCCTATCAGCCATTTTCTCCCCTGGGGTGTAGTGACTTTGTTGCAGCTTCTTTCCCTTCTGCCCCCGGACCCTTCTTCCAGCCGAGCCCCGCCTGAGGCGCCGCCAAACCGCCCTCAGCGGCTGTTCCCGCCCCGGAGCCTCCGTGCTGCCCCCCCGGCGCCTTCCCAGCGCGCCCCGCGGCCGCCTCAGCTTCCCGCCCCGCGGGAACTGCTCTGCCCTGCCGGCCCGCTGCCCGAGGGGGCTTCCCGGGGACGGGACGGGCAGCACCTCCCCGCCCGGGGCTGTGAGCGGAATTTCCGCAGCCCCGGGCACTGACAGAGCCCCGGCCTGACACTGTGAAGGAGGGCTTCTCTCTGCCCCAGGCACTGACATGGCCGTACCCCCCTGCCCGGGGCTGTGAAGGAGGGCTTCCCTCTGCCCGGAGCGCTGACATGGCTGCCCCTTTCCATGCGCTGACAAGACAGTGCACCCCCAGGCCTGGCTTCCCTGCAGGGAAAACTCTCCCAATCCCTCCCTTTGAAATAACTGCGCACCAGGCTTTTCTGAGCTAGGGCATTGCCAGAGGAGCGTGCTGCAAATGTCTTTAATGGGTGTTTTAGGATGGGCGGCTGCCAGGCCTCCCCGCCGATTCCATCCTGCCTGGCAGGGCAGGCAGAGGCGGCTGGGGCCATGGCAGGCACCGTGCCATCCTGCCCGTGTTTAGCTATTGGCCACGTGAGTTTTGTGTTGTGAGGAATTTTCTGCACTGAGGCTTCTCTTGCAAGTTCCCGCCCATGATAAATTTTGGCTTTGTGCTAGAGGACACTTGCGCTTACCCTCTTGTGTTTTTCTTGCTGTTACTCCCTGATCTCATCTCTCCTGGAGAAGCTCTAGAAAAGGTGCTCTCATGATGTTTCCATTAGGCCATGTATTTTTATCAGTTTTTATTTTCATTTTTACTCAGCCACCACACCATCCTCAGGGTAGTACCTGGAGTCTATAGTGATGCAAGTATGGTGCCACTGATTATACACCATTTAACTAAGCTAGTCTGTTATTTCACTGTCTTTCTCCTAGGGAGTTTTTATATAGCGATATTTTGTGGTTTTGGAGGATTTGAGGTTGTCATGGTTTTAGTTTTGTTGTGTTAGAGACAAGTGAAAGAAGCTGATGTTGGTTTGTTGGGGGCTAACCATCTCAAAGCATTTGGTAACATGCTCAAGAGTAACTGTATGAGGTAAACACCAGGGAGAAAAATATGAAGAAGAAAAAAAGATGCTAAGACAAGGGCAAACCCCATGCCGTTAGAGCTATCCCTGCACATACCCACTGAAAATCTGACCTGCAGCCTTTACTGTTTCAGACCAGCATTAATGCAGATCCTGTGTGGCAGCAGGTGCTACCAGATGACTCCAGCATGGCAATTTATCTGGTTTGTGCTGCTTCACTGTGAATATTCACAACATCTGACAAAACGACATTCCTTTAAATTGTGTAGCATGAAGTAGGGGAGTGGAATGTGTGCTGGATTGTATTTTAACTACAGTACCGTAAAAAAACAGCTTTAAATTGCTGCATAAATTCATTATGATCCTATTCTTCAAAGTATTATCTTCTTGTATGTGTTTTTTTTTTTTAAAAACTGTTGTTTAATACCAAATAGCCACAGGAACTGCCTGCATTTTTTTGTTTGGAAAACCAAGAAAAACAGGGACAGACTTTAAAAAGCTTGATTACAGTTTATTTTTGTTGCGTGTAATTTTCAATAAGACTGGTTTATTCTAACAGCTGTAATAAGCATGGCAGGTCTGAAAGCTGTTTCATGATTGCTGGATCTCTCTCTTTGTCTCTGATGATGGAGGTGTCTTAATTACTGTTTGTTTTTGTAAATTTTAAGGATTAGTCATCCTTTGATGCCAGATGACTCAGTTGTGCCATACGTTTTCAAATCTTTGCGTTCAAAGGCTTGATGGAGTTGGGTTCTGATAGGAGATTCTGAAACCTACTGCTTCAACCCACAGTTAGTCTTTTCAGCAAAAGCCACGGCAGTTCTTTAGCTGTTTATATAGAGACCAGACAGTTGGACGATACCTTTTATTGTGGACACTTAATTATTGCATCTGTCTCTCTGCAACTTTTGTTTGCTGGCTAAATGAAAAATTGTCTCCAGATCCTGTTGACAAAAGAGGCAGTGACTAAAACGTGGATCTGAGCTCCTTGATCCACAAAAGCAATGGCAGGTCTCCCCTTGACTTCAGTAAGGCCAGGATTTTGCTCTGGCTTCTCTTCCTGCCACTCAGAGATCCTTGGTAGTTCGTGTCCGCAGAGCCAAAGAGTGTTTCTGGGAACTGGGAATGCGATGGGTTTTTTTTCCATCCACCACTTGTTTCATGAGAGTGTTGCTCCACTTTTGGGAGAGCCAAGGAGTGATTTTCACAGTGTGAAGATTGATTTGCAGCATTGAATCCCCACCAAACACACAAGTCAACCATTACCAGGAGAGTCTAGTGTGATTGTGGATGCTGTGTTTGGTAGTAACAGTGGCTTTTGGTTGGATCAGGCTTTATGGCTTTGCCACGTAAGTTTTGTAGAGAGAACCAGTCTCTTGTTCTTCTGCTTCCTCATCTTATTTCTCGTGCATTCCTGTACCCTGTAGTCATCTTGTTCGCTGGGACAGCCACACTGCAGCCTCCTTTTGTCAAATCATTAGTAGGACTGAGAAGCCCTGATTTCATTTCAGCGATTTCCAGTTCAAGTGAATGATTATCACGTATTCATGCAGTGTTTAACACAATTGTAAATGTAACGTTGGACCCCATACACAGTGTCCAGCACTCTGCCAGCTGTAGGCCATGCTTGTGACCATCACGCCCATTACACTTAGCACCATCCCACAGCTCATTTCAGTGCCCCACCATATCCCTCCTCTTCTGGCCACCAGCACCAAGTTGGTCAGGATGTCTTCCTGTTCAGTATTCCCCCACCCCAGCTGCCTCCTCTTCTGCCTTCGTTTCCTTCAGATGTGAGACCTGCATGTCACCAGAGCTTCTCCAGCTTCCTCCAGCCTCACCTTGCCCTCCAGACTTTTTTTTTTTTTAAAGGATGGGTACTTTGGCCCAAAGTGGAGCTGTGCAGTTGGATGGACTGGAGAGAAGTAGTGTACTGAGTTTGAGTGGTAGTTCCCTTAGACCTAAAACCAGTGTGTGGAAGCTCTTGTAACCAAGTTCCTGGTCATTGCAAGAAGGGAGTAGGACTGAGATTGATGCTTTCTAAGCTGATACTCAGATCCTGGTTGTGTTGAGTTGAGCGGTTTATGTTCAGAGGGCTCTGGAGACACCAATTTGTAAATTCTAAAATGTTTTACAAACCTTTACAAAACTGTTGCCTTCATTGTGAGCCTTCAGCTTAAGACCAGTGGTCAAAGTGCACAGACCATGCTGAAAGTGACAGTCTACGAGAGCAACCACTGATCTGAGTCTGTATAGACGTTTATTGTGATACATGTGAAACCCGAGTTGCTTAAAACGTCAAACTAAGATGAATGGGAAATTGTTTTATCTCTTGGGGGAAAAGAAAATTGTTTCAAACTGCTGAACTTGAATAAACAAATAGTCTGTGCAATAAATAGTTACATGATGCACAATTAAGATAAAAGATGATTAGTATGCTAACATTTTATTTGGGTTTGGCTACATTAAAAAATAGAGGTATATGGTTATCTGTCTTCAGTTCTGAACTATAAGTATGTTAATATGTCTCAGTACGTACCTCATCGTATTTTATAGGTGGCAAAAGTGGAATATGTTAGAAAAAAGCCAAAATTAAAAGAAGTTCTGGTGAGATTAGAAGAGCATATGGAATGCACCTGTACATCATCAAATACTAATTCAGATTATAGAGAAGAAGAAACTGGTACGTTTTCATTTTATTATTGCATTAACGCTGTTTTCATATGGACCTTATTTTTATATTGGTAAAGAATGTAAAGCAAACTTTGCTTTCAGTGAACTCAGTAGAAAAGCTTCCAACTACTTCTCTGTGTGTTGAAGATGCCAAATGAGGGACAGTTTGTGCTGGATAAAGAGTTTGAAGTTTAAAGCGTATCAATTCTCACTAGGTTAGCCTTTAAATAAACGTAAATGCCCAATAGTATTCAGGTCTTGCTTAACTAAGTTAAAGGTTGTCATGTTGCAGCTTATTGGTGAACTCCGTTGCCTAATTTCTTTCGACTTTGTGGAGACGGGGCTAAGGCTGAGATTTACTTGACCTTGGGGAAAATATTGATGAAATGAATGTAAAGCACTTAGGAATAAGTTTGATATTCAGGAGTAAGAAGTTTTGAAACAACATTGCCCCTTCCTGTTGTTTTCTTACTTATATATAGTCAAGAATTTATTGTCAGTTGTCACGCTAGACCTAAGTTTGCCTTCTCAAGACAACATTTAAGTTGCCATGGGGAAAGACTTATGGGGAAAAATATTTTCTTTCTGACTTTCATAAACCCACTTAAAATCAGTAGATCCTCTTATTAGGGTGCAGTCAATGCAGAACTTGACACACTTTCCCGAAACCCAGTACGGGGCATCTCTCTCTCTCCTGACTTTGGTTGAAGACAGCCTCAAAAGTTTGCTTTCACTTCTGCTGGCAATTTAGGGGTGCAGTACCCCCAGCCCCCAAATTAGAGTCAGTGAAGAGCAGGTAAATACAGGGAGAAAAAGCTGCCCAAAGGTGATGGATTTCCTAGGTGGCTGGGTGAAGAAGGGCTTTCTGTTCCTACTGTCTCCATCCAGTGAGGAGACGTAAATCTGGTCTGCGTGAATGTAAACCTTGGTTGCTGTGTACAGAGCAGAAGAATTACAGTTTGTATAAAAGCAAAGTTAGCCCTCTGCTGTGATTTTTATCAGACATCAATTCATAATGTTGAGCTGAGTCTTTTAGCCAACACTAGGCTGAGTTATGATTTAGACAAAACCACATTTAAAGTGGTTATTTTTATGTGTGTATGGTTTGATATTTTTTCTGTCTTTTATTTTGAAAAAAAATTTCATTAGATCCATTTCAGTTTTCAAAAAGTCTTCAATTGCCAAAGACTAAGCAGTTAAGATTTTTAAGATGAAAGCTTTCCTTTCTGGTGCGTGTGAAAAATGGGGTAGAATTGTCATGAAAGAATAGAGATTTCTAGGGTTTAATTACTGATAGGAACAAAACTTGCACCAGCAAGTGGCTGGCGAGCTGAAAATAGCTTAACTACGGAGCTGAAAGCAAATGTTGAGTACTGCATGGTAACAGGAATTATAGATGGGTCTTGGAAATGACGGATGCGATGCCAACTTGGTTGATTATTTCTGTGCTTTTGTATGATTACTTTGTAGACAGAATGTCAAATCAGATGTTATAAAGTTATGACTTTAATGCAAAGGATAATGAGATTTCTTTGAAATGTAAAGGGTTTGAGTATTTATTACTTCAGCGTTCAACGAAATGCATTACCTTAGGGCTTTTTACCAGCCCTGCCCTTATGTTAACAGGAAGGCCTAGGGAATCAGGTAAAAAGCGGAAACGAAAAAAGTTAAAACCAACATAAAACCTACTGGAACTATTTGATATTCAGGTAGGACCTATATGCTGAACACCCTAATAGCACAAGTACTGGAAAACTTAATCAAATATCATCACTTCAACTTAATCACTGTTCAGAATCTTGACACTTGCTACCTCAAGGCTGCAAAGAGATTAGATTTGATTGGCTTTGATAATTCTACCTGCTGGTATTTTTCCTTTAAGCTCCACATCACCATCAGCATCTTACATTCTCCAGCTACTTCCTTTTCTTGCCTTTTTGGTTTCTATTTTTTTGTTTTGAGGGTGCTAATACTTCAGCTTCTGAAATCTCAAGTTCCATTGCCTCTGCTTTTGTTTCATTATTATTGATTTCTGAGGTCAAAACGTGGCATAATAATGCATGAGCGAATTGCCAGGTTACAAATTTGTGTGTTCCCAATCATTGGCTGTGAAATGTTGAGTGTACATACATACAGCAGATCCTACAGTACCCACGTTTTGGCATGAACTGGGATTGATTGTACGTGCACCCGAGATGATCCCATGATCCACCTACCTGCCTAGGAAGATGCTTAGAAATTCCATGGGTTTTGTGTTACAGGGCCCTGTGTTACTTACACCAGAAAATTAAGGTCCTTTTTTCCTTTGGTTTGTTCAGTCTCAGTAGGATGATGACAGTCACCAAAATTCATGAGGCTTTCAGTGTAGTGAAAAACTGTAACACCTCTCACTGCAAAAATGACTGAAGTCCTTGGGCCAACGTATTAACAATGTACGATGATGGCAATACACATTCCAAACTGAATATGGAATTTCCATTTCTTAATGACTTGCAATTACGTAAACCGCAGCATTTGCCATTGGTTCTGGAATTTGGAGCAGGAATGGTTTGGATTTTGCAGTGTATGTGCCTGACGCCTGGATGACAGTGAATTTAATTTCCAGCACCTGTTTTTGCACATAAACTCCCAGTGGCAGTTTTCATTTGTACCGATGTCTCGTTTCTAAAGAATGCTAAACTTGATATCCTGTTTCAGATTAACAGGTATTTATTGGGAGTAGTATGATAGAAGCAAAGATTTTCTAAAATTCAACTTTAAAAGTGAGCATGTAAACTCAATCAAAACAGCATTTAGAGCTTCTTGTCCCAGGTTAGTGACTCTTCATGCAGAACAGTTTTTTTAAGTCATCTGCTTAGAGGATAGGACCTTTGATTCTAATCATAGAGTTATTGTATCTTTTTTCTCTCCTGCAGATGTAAGGTGAAAATAAGCTAGAAAAAAAAACTTCTCTCTGGGACATGGATGTACATGGTTTGTTACATTCCTGAACCTACTATGTATGGTGCTTATTGACTGTATACTTTATTTGTTCTCCTGTGTGAAAAAAAACTGGCTGAAAAGAACACTCAATGAGAACAAAGAGACAATGTACATTTGTTTAATGTGACATCAAAGCAAGTATTGTAGCACTCTGTGAAACAATAGGAAGCTTCCCTGTCCAAAAAAGAAAAAAAAAAAAAGAAAGAAAAACAGAAAAGAAAAAAGACAGTTGAATGAATGGAGGATACCAAAAGTACTCAAAACCATGACAAAAATCTAAGTGAATAGTGGATTTCTGTCAGAGCAGTCAACGGTGCTTTACGTCAAGACATGTGCCTGCGTTCTTGATGAAGATGGATGGACACTGATGGACTTCAGGCACAAAAAAAAAGCAGGAATGTATGAAATGATCAAATGCCACGCAAATACTCTAGAACAATACATCCTTGCTTGGTGGTGTTTTAAAAGTCTATACAAAAAAAAACCTTCTGGGGAGCCTTAAGTGGATTTTTTTTTTTTTTACACCATAAAGTGATTATTAAGTTTTCTTTTTACTCTTTGCCTAGCTTTTTATTATCTCTTGGACTACATTTGCCAATAACACATATAAAAGACTGGTGTAACAACAATAAGCAGAACACACAAAACATTATGGTATTTCTCCTAGTGGGATGCAAACTAATGAGATGTATTAAAATAAAAATGGTATACCTATGCATAATTTTCTAGACGTTTCTTGGTTTATGTTCCCCAATCTCCCCCGTAATTTAAAGCATTACATAAAAAGAAAAAAAAAAGATGTGCGTAAACAAATCATAGGATATCCATGCAAAAATCTTTATTTTTTTTTTCCTTTAAGACTTATGCCAGTTGCCTACTAGTGATATTGTGTTAGCAATTGTCATTCTTACCAGTATCCGGATACTTTGATTTCACATGTTGGAGCTGTGTGAAATGTACAAATTCTTGTATCTGCATTGTACAATGTCATGGTGGCATGGGAACTACCTTGCTGCAAATATTTGAACAAAACCTAAAATTCTTTATTTTTGGTAAAATGTTATGCTTTATGTGTATTCAACAGAAATATGTGTTTTTTGTAAAGGTGAAGTTTGTATTTTTATCTAAAAATTAACAGTTTTATATACCTGAGAAAGCCTGCTATGTTTTCTTGAACCAAAAAAAAAAAAAAAAGAAAAAAAAAGGCATTTTTGTGGTCATATTTTTGTAGTAGAATAGCCCAAATAACATCAAAAATCTATTTTAACTATAGCAGGGCAGATGAGAGACTCTGGCAGCAGCTCCTGTGTTTTCCCAGTGCCAAAGGCTGAGATGTTGGGTTCCCCCTGGGATGCTGTGGAAGCCCCGTGGCTGCTGAATCCTTCTGTGGGGCTCTGGGGCCGGGGGGCTGTGCCAGGGGTGACACAGCCACTCGCTGCTCACAGCCCCCCTCGCCCCCCCAGGAGTTTGTGTTACGTACCCTCTGCTGCCCTTGGGCTGTCGCACAGGGGATGTAACACCAACTACTGGATTCTTCTGTGTGTGAAACACCTACAAAGAGATGAAAAGTCTGGAACAACAACAACAACAAAAAAAGTTTGTCTGGAAGACAGTGTTTCCACCCGAATAAATATGTTCAGATGTGAATGAGCTGCAGAGCCTTCTGCTGAGCCTGCAGAGAGAGAGATTTCTGACCTTTCCATTTCTTTAAATCTAGTTCAGACATTCCCCCTCCCCTTCCCTTAGCTGTGTCCAGTTCCAGCCCAAGGGAGCGGTGGGGGCTGATGGGGGCTACCCCAGCCCTGGAGTTGGTCGCCCTCCGCTCCTCTCCTCATCTTCCCGCTGTATTTGTTGAGCACCAAAACTGGAAATACATTGAACTGAGATTGTCTGTGCTTGTTTTCCACTAAGTGTACTGTTCACGATGTTATGCACATGAATGTATGTGTCTGCGTTTAAAAAAAAAAAAGTGTATAAAATGTAATTTATATATTTATGTTTCAGTGGGATGCCGATAATGTTGCTCCGTTCCTTTTTTGTCTAAAAGATATCTAATGAAAAAAAAAAAAAACCAAACAAAAAACCATATATCCGTTAAAATGGTGTAGATGAAAACCATGATGTGACCCACTCAGACACTGCGCAGGTATGAAAGGCTGTCCAAAGCTGTCAAAGTCACTTAAGTGGAATAATTTGCAAAACCAGCTTTTTTTTTAAATTTTTTGGGAGCCCTGAGGTTGCCCTGGCATGAGGAGGTGGTGTTGATGGAGATCTGCTGATCGCCATCACTGGGGAGCCTGGCCCTGGGGTAAAATCTTGGGAGAGGGGAAAAAAAGAAATAGGCAAAGCGAGCGGCACGTGTTTTATCAGTGCTGGCAAGTGAATGTGTTACTCAAATTGAGCAAAGCGGGAGAGAACGAAGCCTGAACGGGGCCCTTCCCACTCCGTGCCTGTGGGAGATGTGTCATCTAGAGTTAATTGTGTGGCCGGGGACGCGGTGTCGTTCCCCGGCGCGGGGCTGGTGTGGCGCGCAGCAGGACATGTGGACGTCTCAGGGCTATCTCCTCGGCCAGTGTGAATTTGGCACGTGGTTTTGACGCCCGCTGCCCCCGAGCTCATTTACATCAGATGAGGATGCAGCCCCTGGTTGTCACCGCAGGAGGAGGGGTGTCCCGAGGGGCCGCCCGCCAGCCTGGCACCATCACAGCCTCTGCTGGTAGCCCTTCGAGGTGGCAGATGGAGCCCCAAGGGAGGGTGCCGCTGCGGGTTGTGAGGCAGGAGACATGGATTCAAAGTTAAGTTGGACATTTCCAAGGGCCATGTCCTCAGCTGGTGTAAATCAGCACCACTCCGTTGCCTGCAATGGAGCCGTACCCGCTTACACCACTTGAGGGGCTGGTCCCTCATTTGTGCTCATCCCTTCCACTACTTGGGTCCTGCAGGGATCTCGGGGTGTCGTGTACTGTCGATGTAATCCTGTGTTCTCTAATACTTAAGCACAATAAGTGAATATAAGAACGAGTGTCAGACTTAACTTTGAATGTCCGAGCTCTGGAATGGTTTGTTTCACCATTGTGGCTGTAAATTAAACAGTTCTCTGTGCATTTGTGGATGCCGTGTCCTATCTTCTTCCGCTTTCTGCTGGAGGTGGACTCTGTCTGGATGTGGGGAGCGCAGCGTTTGGAGTGTTGGAGGGAAGGGTGCGAGCAGTCGGAGCTCCAGGAGACCTGACTGACAGCTCTGTGGCTTTGGGGGGCGGGGGGTGGCTGTCGGGGACTTGGTGAAGGGGTTGAAGATGATGGTTGTGCGTCACGTTTCTGTGCAGTCCTTTCACACCTTGTCCGTTTTGTCCTTACACGTACCGGGTGGAGATCTGGGGGCAAGAGGTTTTTCTGTTACACATTCTGCAGTCACTTCCTCTGTCCGTTGGTTCAGAAGTTGTTGGTCTGACTTTGTCCTTTTTGAGGTCTTTTCTGGTCAGAAGGCGTACGTGTAGGGGACTGACCGAAAGCAATCGCAGTCTTACAGTGTGGTGCTGGTTCTCGGGTCACTCCGTTGTGTTTAATTCTGTGCTTCATCTTCCCAGAGCTGCCCTGCGGTTGCTTTGGTTGAGTGAAACCAAGGATTATGTACCAGTTTGCTTTCCCTTTCTCCTGTCCTCCATCCTGCTTGGCGTCTGCTCTCTCACACAGCGCACAGTGACTGCGGGCAGTGGCTCCTCTCCCACCCTGGAGGTCCCTGGGCAGCTCCAGCTCTTCTGTGTCCTTCAGCTTAGACTTTTTGCCCTGCTTGGAACAGCATCTCACCGTCTCCTCCCTCTGACGGGCTACAGCGTTCCAGCTGTGAGGTTCTCCTGCTTCTCCTCCTACTCCTCCCTGTTGTCTACTTCCCAGCTGTTCCCTGCCTGCCTTTCCCATCCCTTCTGTCCCTTAAAAATGATTTTCCCTTCCTAGGATCTGTCTCACCATAGATCTCTCCTCTCTCTTCCTGCCTGATGGAACAGCCTTTGATCTGTTTATCTCCAAATCAATTGCTCTAGCTAGGCGTGTGCCCTGAGATCCCATCTCCCAGGCCTGTGGGGAGCTGACCCCCACCTGGAGGACAGATGGTGTTGTAGGGACACGGGTTTGTGGAAGAAATTCATCTTTGCATTTGGAAAAATATTCATTACCAAAGGCTCCCTGCTAAAGCCCTGGCCAGTCCTAGCAATGGCATGGCTTTGGACTGGTGGTGTTGAAGCTCTTCCAGACATCTGACAGTTCAATTAAGATCAGTGGCCCCATTTATAATTTAATTTGAAAGTGTACCCAAAAGCAAAGATGAAGTTTCAAAGCTACCTCAGATTGGCATGTCCATATTTTACTGTCATGCAAAGGAAAGCATGTTGGTAGGTCCTGTCCAGAGCTTTGGAAGTCTTACCCCGAATATTTACCTGACGCTCTCCTGGGCTGGAAAAACTGTGACAATGTGGGGGTTGTCAATGAAGTCATTTTCTTGGTGTTTCTAATGCACAGCTGCTGCTAGTAGCACACCTCAGAAACAGAGTAAAAATTGTTTAAAAAACAGGGAAAAATCAGTTAAACCTGTAGGAATCCCAGTTAAGCTGGCTTTAATTTCAGGTGACAGGGAAAAGCCTGTCAATGTTGCATTCTTCAAGAACCAGCCGATGTCGTGTATTTATTCCTCCCTTTAGCCTCCGTGTGCTTTCCCCCGCTGTAAGAGCGAGGCCTTGCTCCACCGCCGAGCTTCTCCGTCCCGCTCTTGGCTGTGGCGTCTCCGTGGCACGGCCTTGAGCCGGCTTGTCCTGCCATCTCCTCTGAAATAAAGAATTATTGTTATCCCGTTCTAGGCGAGCCCGGGGCCCGGAGAGGTGCCAGTGCAGGGTCACACAGCGAGGCCGTGGCAGACCCGGGGCGAGGACTCTGGTCGGGGTGCTCCTCCAGCGCCCTCAGTCCCACCACCATCTTCCCTTTCCAGGAGTGAATCCTTGCGCCCTCAGAGCTAAATACTGAACGGACTGAGGGTAAGTCGTTTTGCCTAATTATTGTGCATCGGGTACTTGGTGGAAACCCGCTGCCCCGTGGGCAGGGAAGGTGGTGACTGGTGAAAGCCCAGCTGTCTGCCAGGGCAGATGTGCAGCCTTTTGTGCCATCACGAGCCAGTCCTTCCCTGCTCTCCGAGGAGTCAGCCTTCCCTGACTTGCAGTCAAAATCACGCGTGTAGAACAAACGGACACTCAGGTTTTTGTGGGAATTTACAAAACTGCAGCGGACAGTTTCCATTGTGCTTCCCTTCAGCTCAGCATCATTCATTCCTTTTATGGTGCGGGTTACATTTCCTCAGGGAACTGCTTTTATCATGGGCCCAATCCTGAAGTTTTTTTTCCCAGGCCCTAACGTGGAAAAAGCACTTTAAGTGGTGCCTGTGTTTGCCCTTCCTCAAACCAGTGCCTGGAACTTCAGACAAACATCCCATTGACCTCCGGCAAACGGAGCAGAGTCATAGAATCATAGAATTGCCTCAGCTGGAAGGGACCTTTCAGATCATCACATCCAACCTCGATGCTTTATTACTGGTTTTGAGTAGGGTCTGCCTTCCCAGCCCAGGATCCCAGCTGTGGGATGGGGGACCTTGTGTTGCGGTACGTTGTGAGCAATGCCAAAAATGAAGTAACAAGGCTAGAATATCCAGCTAGAAAAACAGCCAGGAGAATCACACTCTCTTCTGCTCCTTTGAAATAGGTATTTATTCTCCTTTGGGAAAGTACTTTAGTGGTGTGGGTAGGTTCGAGACTGCAGTTAGTAATGCCAGTGATCCCATTTAAGATTATTTTTTTGTGTACCCCAGAGAATATAATTTGGTAACTCACAGTTATATCCCTAGGAGACAAATTTGAGATGAGAAAAAAATATGGGGGTGAATTTCATATGAAATACGGCAAATTTTAGTTTAGGAAAAAAAAAAAGAGGAATTAGATGAACAAGATCAAAAGGTTGGTTGTTCATTTTTCATATGTGGAATGCTACCTGTCCGTTTAGTCATTCCAGTTATTTGCTGCATCAGACGGGATGAAGTGCAGAAGTGGCTCACCAATGCACGTAAAAAGTTACGGCTGGTTGTGGTTGAACTGCTCCCTGTCATCACAGCGTGTGACTGTGAGGTGGGGCCTGCAATCACGGCTGTAAATCAGAGAACAAGTCAGAGGTCAGGTACTGTTTTCCTTAGAGACTGTCTCCAGGGTTTGTTCCCTGTGTGCTGCTCTTGCGAGTGACGTTGGGTGAGCTCTTCAGTTAGGTGTAAAGTCAAGAATGCGTAGTTCCCGACCTGAAACTAAAGAAGTGCTCACTCAGCCTTGTTCATAATCAATAGATGAAAGTCTGGCAAAGTCCTGCTGGTAGAATTTCTCTCACCGAAGGTTTCAGTGTCACATTCTTCCAGCGGTCATCTTACCCTAGAGGAGAATCACAGAATGCTATGGGGTTGGAAGGGACCTCTGGAGATCATCCAGTCCAACCCCCTGCCAGAGCAGGTCCACCCACAGCAGGTCCCACAGGAACGTGTCCAGGTGGTGAATGTTTCCAGAGATTCCACCACCTCTCTGGGCAGCCTCTGCCGGGGCTCTGCCACCCTCAAAGTACAGAAGTTCCTCCTCATGGTTAGATGGAACTTCTTATGAATCCAATCATTATTATTACATTTGACTCATTAGCAGGCCATCAAATCTAACTTGGTTTGAGTTTATAGCATCTACAAATTCCTGGTTGGACTGATGCTTGTGCATGCCAGATGTCTTCCGGGATTTTAGATAACAATACACAAAGAAAGGCTGATTTGGGTGCTTCAACAGAAAAGTAATTCAGACATGAAGGCTGGAGTAGTCCCTCAAGCAGGGAAATAAGGAGCCAAGTCTGTAACAAAAGTTGCTGACTCATCTTCCCAAGATCAGACCTGCTGGTTTGGCCTTTACGTGCTATCTGTGATCTTGCATGATGAAGGCAACTGGTTTTACTGTCCATCTTTGAAATGGAGAGTAGCTGTTAAGGTCAGGTATGCAACAAACAGAAGCGCCCAGAGACGCAGTTGGGCCCATAGTACTTGAAATCCCCTGGGGATTTTGAAAACGTCTTGATTCTTCCTTGATTGAAAGCCATCACAAAGAAGTAGAAGAAAAGCATCTAAAACACTTCTGAAAATCCCAGCCTGGTTCATTTGGGAGGTGAAAAAAGAATCCAGGAAATACACTACATCTAATGGTCATTCAGTAAAAAAAGTAGGTGTTCATGGCAAATGCTCATGCTTAAGCCTTCCAGCAGTTAATGATCATCTTTATAGACCATAATACCTGAATACTTCACTTATCAATACATCAGGGCTTGGATGAACTTTGAGACGTATGAAAATGGGACACTCCTTAGGCCTATGCTAGCTCTATGTCCTAGTAACTCATCAACCAATTACCTAATTGGCTGAGGTCACTCACTTGCATAAAGAGGTACGACTGCAGTGACTCCGCTGGGGATGACAGTTACCTGAGGACTGACCTCAAAGTCTCGCCACGGGGCAGATAATGGTTTCATATTTTGCTGTTTAGCGGTGGTGTAAAAATAGACTCATTTCCTGGAGCAGTTAAAACAAGAAAACCTGGAAAATCAATTTCCCACAGAGACTCATCCGTGCTGGAATTTGCCAAGGTCCCCGGACATGAACATGTGCTGCTGGAAAACATAAACCAGCAACTTTGTTTAGGGAAGCCTCTGACCTGTCAAAAATGCAAAACATTTGTTACCAGACTTTTCCTTGGCAATTAGCGGGTAGAATTACTCATAGAAATTGTTTTGTTTGCTCACAAGGGGAGAAGCAAGACATAAATTCAAGATATCCCCAGCCTGACCACAAGAAAGAGGGCTGTTCAGAGGGGGCCTGTGGGTGAAGTGCTGAGTGGCCTCCACTCCCTTTGGGGATGAACTCAACTTGCAGACCTCAGTGAAGCTTCAAGAGGCCTCCAGAGCTGCTGGCCATCCCCT
Source organism: Gallinago jamesoni (assembly GCA_025769975.1). Classification (NCBI taxonomy): domain Eukaryota; kingdom Metazoa; phylum Chordata; class Aves; order Charadriiformes; family Scolopacidae; genus Gallinago; species Gallinago jamesoni. The sequence continues at coordinate 1,494,848 of JAOQGH010000069.1, read as the reverse complement.
GGCTGGGATTTTTTCCCAGCAACCTAAGGGCTTTGAGCATCTGATTTTAACCCATTTTCACAAGGCTTTCAATAAACCCCCACTGGCTTCAACCCCCCTCTCTCTGTGTCCTACAGAGAGGGTGACTGTGGCCCCGGGGTGTCACTGTCCTTTCCTAGGTGGTGGTGCTCAAGCCCCAGGTTTGGTGTCTGCTGTTTGGTGTAGGTGTTTCCCAGCAGTGGCTTTTCCAGTGCCAGTTCCGTGCCCCGTTCTCTGCTGGGACAGATGGAGGGTCCTCTCTACTCCAGCCACGCTTCACCTTTTCCTTAGCACTTTGCTTTTATGTGTCTTTTTCCTATGGTTTCCCACGTTTCATTTCTAAAGCAAGTAAAAAAAAAATAAATCATAAAATAACACCTTAAAAAGGTGGGAAATTAGGCAGATTTTATAATCTTGATTCCTTTATCTTGCTTAATTAAGGAGAAGTTTGCCAATAGTGATCTGGTACTTCCTAAAACAAGCATAGATGAAGAACACTTTGAGCAACTTCAAAAGAATTTTCAGGCTAGATCAGGAAAAGATAAAAGCAAAAGTGGAAACTTCTAATGCACTGTATAGCTCATTACTTAGAGGAAGTACATTGTTGCATGGGATACTAATGAATTCTGCAGGGTGAGGTTTCCAAACGGGGAAAAAAAATAATGGCACCTTCTGTGTCTTGGAGGAAAGGTCTCGGGGTTCTTTCAGTTGGGCGGTGGATGGGCACGGTCGTATCAGCGGGACAGCTTCTGCCTCTGGGAAAAGGCTTTTTAACGTTTCAGGTGTTCAGGCTGCTGAGTTCCTGCAGAAACTTCCTGGTCGAGGCACGGAAAAGGGATAAAGGGACCAGTGAAAGTCTCTCTGTTTCTGGGCCACCCCGTCCCGTGCCCGGGGGGGCAGAGGAGTGTGTCTGGGGGACTGAGGATGGACAGGGTAACGCTGGTGCTGATGTCCTCAGCCGGGCAGAGGGGCTGGCAAAGCGAGGACGGCGTAATGGTCGCTCTGATTTTTACCGGATTTACCAATTTTCAGATGCCTGTCTGGAAAATCAATATCTGGTAGACTCCTAATTCACTCAACCCTAAAAAATCCTGGGGTTTGCTAAGGGCCTGGATCCCAGGCTACTGGATTTGCTGTGAACCAGTGGGTGCTCCCAGAAGTATTGTGAAACAGGAATATTCTGTATTTGTAAAGCGCCCAGAGATCCTACAGATGACAACTAAATATTGGGTTAGTTCTTTGCGCTTCAGGCACCTCGATACCGCCCAGTTAGGCACTGGAGGGCTGTCTTACTGAAAATCAAGAGGTGTTTGCCCTTGTGAATGTTTCTTCTCCTGCTTGAAAGTGGGACTTGGGCTCCTAAGTCACAAAAGATGCTTTTGCAAATGTTTTATCTGTCTTTCTGCTTCTCTGTAAATCAACCTGCTCGGCCTGAGCTGAACCTTTCCATAATAACCAGCTGAAGGACAGTCTGGTGGCTTCTTTCTGAGTGTTTCCCTGACAGAGCCCTTGGGGTTACGTGGCGTCTGCTCCCACCTTAAGGACCTGCTTTCTGGAGGCTTTTTTATGAGGCTAACAAACCCCACATTTTAACAAACCCAACATTTTAACAAACAAACCCCACATTTTAACAAACCCCACATTTTCAGTAGCCTTTAAATAAGCCGGTCAGCGGTGACTGATCGGGAGAGGGATTAGAAGAGTGTTCTTACTGGGATACGGGATGGTCTGTCCATGTACTGGCCAGGGATGAAGGGCTGGAAAACCGGGCGGTGGAAGGGACTATTAATGTGATTTTCCACAACTTTCCTTGCAGCTGCATTTTTGAGGAGAGAGAGGAGAGAGATGGCTGGGCTTGCAGTAACACGTTGTGCCGTCATAAATGCTACAGCCACCATCTGTTTCCAGCCCACGACTTGAAAGAAAACTGAGCAGTAATCTCATAATTCACATGAGCGTTTTACACTTGTGAACCCTTCCCAACCTTTGTCTAATAATGAGGGGAGTGCATGGTGCTAAGGTTTGTATTTTTCCTGCACGTATTAGTGTTTATTTGTGTGTCTCTTTCTGTTTTGTTTTGGGGTTTTGTTGCTGCTTTTTTTTTTTTATTCCACGACCCATTAAAAAAAAAGTTTCTGGGAGAAAAATCGGACCCGTTCCACGGTCAAAAGAAACATAGTAAAGGCAAAATCCCAATTCCAGTGGCCTCGCTGGCGAAATTCTCCAGGAGGAGGTGTGTTAGCGTCCCTCCCTGTGTCTGCCTTGGTTCCTGGGGGATGAGCAGCAGGACAGCCATTAGAAGTGAGGCGGGAGGTTGATGAAGGGCCCTTTCCCTGCGGAGCCTGAGCTGCTGGAATCCCTGGACACGAGCGTTTCCAAGCCATCAGATAGGATGGTAACGGTAGGATGGATTTTAATGAAAACAAATTCTTCTGCTAACCGTCTCGGCTCCAGGCTGGCCCCGGGTGGGATCACGGCCACCCCCTGCTGTGCCAAAGACACCCTCTGGTCGGAGGCTGCCGGTGGGTGAGGGGGACACCGACGTCTGAGGGCGAAGCTGGTGGGTGATAGATGCCCGTCCTCTCGCAGCGCCCTCAGGGAAGCCGAGATCATTGAGTTGATGGGAACACTGCTCTCCTCCAGCCTGCAAAGCAAGGCTGACGTCGCTAAGGATTCCTTTTTAACTCTTCTGCTGTTTCTCTGGGCCTCCTCTTGTCTCTGGACCCAATTTGCTCATCTCCTCCGAGCACCGCCGACCTGGCTGACCGAACTCCTGCTCTCCTCTGGCCTCAGGAACAGGGACTTCCACCATCTCCACCGGACTGCAGAGCAGGTTAAGGATGAAAGGGCTTCTCGTTTCATACATCCCACTGCTGCTAGAACTGTCAATCTTTGCTGGACTGACTTTGTAGCAAACTGCTACTGCAAAGGAATGGAATTTATTCTGTGCTGTCATATGTACGTACGGTCACACTGTCCGAGAAGCTGCCAAACAAAGAACTGAGCTGCTGATGGGCAACCCGTTCAGTCTGTTCTCATTTTATTTAAAAATAATAATAATAAATAACTATCAATCAAAGGAACTTATTTTGACATGTGGTGCCTGTTGGGTGATCCTCAGTGTCTCCAAGATGAGTCCATCAGTGGAAGAAAGCTGCCAGCTGCTGCCAGGTTCACCAAACGTGGCATGAAGGTCCACCAAGAAGAGGTTTGTGGGCTCACTAGGGTTGGGGACAGGTGAGGGGACACTCAATTTTCTAGCCCTGCTTGCTGTTCTGGATGTTCACTAGGGTTGGGGACAGGTGAGGGGACACTCAATTTTCTAGCCCTACTTGCTGTTCTGGATGAGTTTGGGGTGCACAGAGGCCATGTCCAGCTGTGTTGGCCGCTGCTTGAATGAATGACAAAGCTTCACAGACCTGTGTACAGCAGTGCTCCTTCTTCTGCCCTGCAGTTTGAGCAAAGATGGGTTATTGGTGGATCTCTGAAACCTAGAATGTGTCTATTTCGGTGCCTTGTGATGGTAGATGAACTAAAATGGAGAGAGGAGAAATTCTTCAAGCTGATGGGGTCTGAATCACGTATAATTTCTGTATCGTTTTCTTGCAGAGCAAGCAAGCCTGCAAAGTTCCCTTATTTTTATTTTTTACCCAGGCTAATAATTATAGCTGGGGGTGTCGTACTAAAGGCTCTTTCCCTGCTCACTCCTGTGGTCCTACCAGGTTCAATCCCACCCCCTCATCTGTAGCTTTCGGCCACATCCAAGGTGTCCTCCCGGCACATGTTGTGGCAGGAGCCTTCTCCTGCTGGGTCACAGGGGGGGATTTGGTGTCCCCACAGTTATAATCACCTGCCCCGATGCTTGTTTTTTCACCTGAGAGGGGGAGAGGAGGGGCACGGGGAGGGCACTGGCAGGGAAGGCCCCTGACACGAAATTCCCAGGAATGGGATTTGCACATTTTATGACCGTTCAGATGGAAATGCCAGGGAGCTGAATTATTACTCCTTAATCCCGCTTTCTAGCTCCTCCCCGTGTGCTTAGGTAATACAGAAGCTTATAAACAAACCCCACCGCGTGAAAAATAGCAAAAGGGGAGGGGGGTTGAGATAAAAAAAAAAAAAAGGACCTGTTTTGGGGCTGTGATGGATGGACAGGTGGAAGGCAGGCGGCAGGAGGGAGGATGAATGGCAAAAGCCTTTGATGGAAACACTAAAGGGCTATTGAAAATCCAAGGGGCGGGGGGAGGGAGGGGGAAGAATAGCAGGAGGAGGGGAGGCGAGGGAGCCGTGCCCCCCTTCATCCCCCCCCCGGCCTCTTTCTCAGGATGTTGAAAGTATTTGTCCTTCGTTACAGAATGATTGAACTGCCGCCAGGCCAGGCCACCCTTCCAGCCACTGCACTGGGAAACTGGCACTGCTGAAAGCCTCCTCGCCTCTCAAATTTTATAGTTTACCCCCCCCCCGCCTTTTTTTTTTCCATTTTTTTTTCCTTTTTCTTTTTTTTTGTGGGAGTTTTTGTGCGGTGCTATTTGTGGGATTGTGCTCAGATTTGCTGCATATCAAAGAAACTATATTTTCTCGCTCTGACAAACACAGCACGCAGGTAGTGAAAGGAAGAATTAAAAAATAAAGGGCCGTTTTTATCGGAATAGCCAGCTCTCCGCCTCTTATTGAGTCAGGATTTCATGCATTTGGTATTCACCGTGGTACATTAATACTCCTTTGGTTTATCTCTAGCGCTTTTTGAAGGAGGAATTTTTCCGTGTAAATAAAGGTTCTACTTTATTGGTGTCTCTGCATGTGTGGAACGGGCGCCTGTCCCTCGGTGGGAGTACTGAGGAGGATCCTGTTATGTCATAATTAAAATGGTTTTCGCAGCAGATGAAGGCAGATAACGGCAGGGAAAGATGGTCCTTCCCCTTTGCACAATGGTCCCTGAAGTTCTGCTGTGTCTGTGTCCTGCAAGATCTGGAGATGGGAAGAACTACTGAAGATCTGCACGTGAGATTGTTATTGCTGCCAGGGGCTGGTTTTATATCGTGTATTTAGGTGTGTATGTATTTAGGTGTATATGTATTTAGGTGTATATGTATTTAGGTGTGTATATTTAGATGTGTATGTATATGGGCCTGATGCTGGGGAAGGACTGAAGCCCTTCTCAAGAGTTAGAGCGAGGTGTCTGCAGATGCCTCCTCCACCCTGTCCCTTGTTAACCAGGGGAGGACCGTGGGGTTTGTCCGGTGCCACCCATGTGCCATCGCTGTGGGAGCGGTGGCAGGGCCAGGCGGGGTGTCCCCTGGTGTCCCCTGGGCTTTTCTGCCAGAGAATTGTAGAGAATCATGGAGTCATAGAATCAGAGAATCATAGAGTGGTTTGGGTTTGAAGGGACCTTAAAGATCATCTCCAGCCCCCCTGCCCTGGGCAGGGACACCTCCCACCAGCCCAGGTTGCTCCAAGCCCCCTCCAACCTGCCCTTGAACCCCTCCAGGGATGGGGCAGCCACAGCTTCTCTAGGCAACCTGGGCCAGGCTCTCACCACCCTCAGAGTGAAAAGTTTCTTCCTGGTACCCCATCTAAATCTCCCCTCTTCCAGGTTGAAGCCATTACCCCTCATCCTATCACTACATGCCCTTGTAAAAAGTCCCTCTCCATCTTTCCTGGAGCCACGCAGCCCCAGGGGCATTCCCCGAGTGAGCAGCACAGCCAGCTGTCCCCTGCCTCCAGGATTAGATCCCGGGATAAGGTCTGTGACGGGCTGGCCGTGCCCTGGCATTAAAATAGGTCTCGGAGAGCAGAGGGGCAATCAGTAACCCCTACCCAGCTCAATACTGGGGGGGAGAGGGAAGGGTGGACTGTGCTTGATCCCAACCCCACCGCAGCAATCTCTCCAATCTAACGTCACTTTGCAGCAGGACTTTCCACCTCAACATCTCCAGTGCCTGGTTGCACCCATACATGCTCACAGTGACCCCCCCAGCCCTCGCCCCAGAGAGGTAACCCTGCCTTTTCCCCCAGCTCCGAGAAGCCAACGGGGTAAGTGGTTTGCTCAGGGTTGGATGGGGAGAGATGCAGGGGATGGAGCATCCATCCATCTCCTGCCGTCCCGGGAGCTGGCAGTGGTGACCGGAGCCGATGTCCCCTGCGGTCACAGGGCCGGGCTGTGGTGCCTTCATTCACACTTTGTCTCGGGGATGCTGTGCCCGGGGAGGTACCGCCGTCCCCGCGGACTGACAGCTCCCTCTGGAGCGTGGGTGAGCGCCTGTCACGGTGCCAGGGTGACACAGAGCCTAGAAATTATGGTGGCAATTCAGGTCACGGTATAACGGGGGGATAAAAAAGTGCTGCCTCAGAAGTGTCCCCGTCTGCTGTCACTGCTGGGGATTATTTAAGCCGCGGGAGGTGGCTGGTGGCAAAGATCAGGTTGTAGCTGATACGAATCATGCCTTGAAATAACACTTTCCTTCTTACATTGTGAAAATTGCAGAGGTATGGGAAGTGGGGGAAAATGGGATTTCCCTGGCGGCTACAGATTTTCCTTTAATCAGCTTTCATAATGTTAATTAAACGTTTGGAACAATGGCTGGGTCCCGGGATCCGCCCGCTCTTGCATAACCCTCTGACAATGCCGTTTTCACTTTCGTGTTTATTTGCCAGCCTGATTCCAGGCGGGAGCCGAGCGAGACTCTGGCACCCCGGAGCTGCGCGGGGTTTGGGAAAGCTCAGCTTCCCCCCCACCTTTACCTTTCCCAGACTCCCCCCTCCCGGCACAGAGCAGCCCGGGGGGGAGTGTCACAGCACTTTGTCTGTCATCGTTGCCCCATCTGCCAACGGGGCTAATAAAAACCCCCTGGCATTTTGAGGGTCCTCTGTATAAATACACATCAGCCCTCTGGAGAGATGGGGGCGGCTGTCGAGCGTGTCTGGGGAGAGCTGTGTCCCGGGCAGGTATGACAGATGGCCGTGCCGCTTCTGCCCTCAAGTTTTCACTCTTTTGGTGGTGGAGCTGCCGTGTGCCCACTGGAGCCACCGTTTCTGGTCCTTTGAGCATCGGGCTTAACGTATCCGAGGCTTGGGTGGCACACACGGGGAGCTCGGGGGGAAAGGAAGTTTGGGAGATGGAGTTTGGGGAGGGGTTCCCGGGCAGGGGGTGGCACTGATTCCCCCCGTGGGAGAAGGAACTGTGCTGGGTGTATTCCACAGCCCAGGAGGTCCTCGCGGTGCCAGGGCTGTCTGTCCTGGTGCTCTGAGCTGTGTCTGTGTGTCCCAGGGCTGCTCCAGCAACAGGCGTGCAGGGGGTGCACCCCCACGGGGCCACCGCCACCTTCGTTCTGAGAGTTAGAAAAGACTCTTTTCAAAAATAAGGTATTAAAACTTACAAATGTCAGGCACCTCCAGAAAAAAAAAGAAAATTAAAAAGAACCTATTCTATTTTAGGTCAAAGTGTTATCTGGCCCAAGATTTTTAAATATGTGCAAAATGCAGTTTGTGCAGAAGGAACATTAATCAGCTGCTGGAAAGAACTGACTTTTTTGGGGGGGGGGTGTCTTTGGTTTTTGGGTTTTTTTGTTGTTGTTTGGTTGGGTTTTTTTTTTAAGCTGGAAAGATGAAAACAGAAATCCGTGAGCAATTTTCCCCCCTGTGGGATGGTGCAGGAGGGCACCCACCACCCTGCGGGGCTCCTGCTTCCCCAGGGAAGCACGGGAGCGTCTCTGCCAGAAGCTGTAGGAAGGCAGGCGGCCCCCCCGGCTCCCCCCGGCCCTCTTGGCACAGGCATTCTGTCCGTGGGGAGGGGGTGCTCGGCAAACACCAGCTGCACCTGACTTACCCCCGATTCACTGGGTGGCAATGAGGAGCTGAGGGGCACGGAGCTGGGTGCGGGGAGCCCTGCGTAGACTTTGCCCTCCTGCCATCACCGCAAAAAAAAAAAAAAAAGACATTAGGCGTGTTTGAGAGACACTTTAAGGGAGCTTGGCCTGCCTGGCTCAGTTTCCATTAATTTCAAGACTGATTTTGATAGCATGGGGGCTTTTTCCTTTATTTAGGAATTTCCTGTGTAGTTTATATATATATATATATAATTTTTTTTCTGTTTGACAGTGTGGGACACGAGCGATCGAAACTTCCTCTCCACACCCCTTTGATTAGCAACAGGAGTGGCAGGAGGAATTTTTTTTCCCTCTTGGTCATTCTGGGCAACCTTTGAGCCCGTTCTTTCCACCCTGTTCCCATCCAGGAGGTGCAGAGGGCACGGGAGGGAGCCCCCGGCCAGCTGGGAACCCTCAGCCGCCTTCAAAGCCTTGGCCAGCCCCTCCGTGATAAATCCGTGGCGAGGTGTGTAACGTGCGTGCTATCAGCCCCGTATCCCACACAATTCCTGCGCCAGCAGGGGGGAAAATTCTTTAAAAACTGGAGTGCAAGAAGGAAACCCCATTTCTGGAAGTTTTAAGTCACTTCACGGAGCGGTCCAGGGCCCTGGGGTTGGGTCTCACGGCTCTTTAGCCACGGGTTGGTGGCCTCAGGGCTCAAAGGGTGGTTTGACCAGCCCTTGGCAGGAGACGGGTGGCAAAGCCCTGGAAGCAGCCGAGCTGCTCCCTCTTCCCCCTCCCACGCAGATGGCAAAGGACATGGTAACGTACACAGGAAAGAAATGCAGAATCCAGAATCCTCTCCGCACGTTTGGGGCCGGGACAAGTGAGAATTTTGTTGTCAGCCTGGCTTGGCATCCCCTTTCCAGTTCCCTTTTGTTTTCTCTCCCCTCCCCACCCCCGTGAACCATCTCTCCATTTCGCTTCTCTCTCGTCTGCTCCGTAATTGCTGGCCGGACCCGGAGGCAGGAGGCTTCCTTATGGAAACATCCCCGGGGCGGTCGGTGGGGGAAGGAGAGGTGGTACAGCTGGTACGGCCCTTCCTCCTCTCCGGAGCGGGTGAATCATCCCCTGAATATGCAATATCATCCAGGACAGCAGCCAGGATCCTCAACAGGCACACGAATTCCATCCAAATCTCTGGAAACATTATTTCCACATTTTGGGCAGGCTAAGAGACGGCAAGTAAATAAGCAAGCTGTGGCATTTGCAATCTCTGAGGTTTTATTTAAAGTGACTGCCTGTGCTCGAAATGCTTGTGTGGGTATTAAAAATGCAGAGAGAAAAGTGCGTATCCTTGAGCTGATACTGCCCAAGGCAGCTTCACGGCATGGCCCATTTAATGCCATTGAGCACTCCATTGAACAATTAAGAACCCACCAGAAACAGTAACCACCTGCTTTCCTCCTGAAAAAAACCCACGAAGCGACGCATCCCGAGCCCCGTCCCTCTCTGGTTCCCCGTGTTTCTGCTTTGGAGCGCTGCCCCTGCTCCCCCCTGGAGATGCTCCCCATCGCCCTCGCCCAGGGGCAGCGGGGGGGCTCGGGGGCTCCTTCCCTCGCTTGGTCTCGTGCTCAAAAGTGCTTCCCCTCCGGGAAAAGGCCAGTTTCCCACTGGAAAGCCCAGGCTGCTCCTGGGGAATGAGGGACCATGATGGGGTGGTCCATGATACAGGATTTTATAACATCGCCCGGTTTTCCTGCTGTGCTCGTGAGTCGGGTGAAGCTGCCCCCGGGTGGATGTCCAGGTGGATCTCGCTGCTGAGGGTGTGAGAAACACAACGGGAGAGAGGCACTGACCCCATGGGGCAGGGGGACTGGGCAGGGGGGCTACGATGCCGTTCGCTCCGCTCCGTTACTAACACCAACGGCTGAGGCTTGTCCTGCTTTGTTTCCCTGCCGAGGTTGCTGCGACACGTGAACCTTCATCAGTCCCTCTGACGGGAACACGCAAAGTGAAATACCAGTAAAATTCTCTCCCTATACCTTTAAAGTGCTCTGGCACTTTCCCAGGCAGTATTTGTGCCCCTGTTTATGCCGCAGACCCCGGTGACCCCAGAATACTTTTATTTACGACAGCATAAGCATCATTTCCATGGCAACACGCTTTCCAAGCTTCAGATTGAAGACTGCAATTTCCTAAGCGATAGAAGAAGCAATGGTGGATATTTTTTTTTTATTTCCTAATCAGCTAGTAGCAACTTTCACGTGCAAAACCATCAGCCACGACAAGTCGTTTAAAAGCGACATTATAATCAAGGCAATTTTAAAGCTCAGCGTGGTGGGACTAAAGATAAAAGAGAGTTTAGATCCAGTTGTTTAATGGAAACGAAGACCACGCACCGATATCCTCGGTGCTGCTCCGGTAAATTGGCTCCAACCGGCGCTGCAATGCAGGCTCCCTGTTGGCAGGAAGACCTCGGCGTGGTTATAATCCCACATGGATTCGGACAACACTTTCCCATACTGGAGGGGAAGACAAAGCCTGTTTGAAAGCAGCCCAAGCCATCAGCAGAAGAATGCTGTGGGCAGATACGTTGGTTAGCAGCTCATGTGGAATGGCCCTTGGTGCTTTCTGCCTCTGGGGAGCACCGGGGTGGAGCTGGTCCCCGAGATGGAGAAGCTGCTGGTGCATGGACCCATAGACACGTGCACATTGAGCCCTTCCAGCTGCTGTGCCCTGAGCCCCAGGGGAGCCGTGGCTCGGCAGCACCACGGCCCCCCTGCCCTCCCCAAAAGCAATTTGAGAAGGCAGAGGGTGTTGGCTCTCCACAAAGTGGGGAGCTGAGGTGCAGAGAGATGCAATGATGTGTGCCAGGTTGATGGGTGACAGCCAGAGGTGGCCCCCAGCGTCCCAGGACACCACCCTCCCTACCATGGCCATGCCCCATGGATCAGGGTAAGGTGTTTGAAGGCTGGAGCCGTCTCCTGCTCGGCCAGCTTGGGACCACTGCTACTCGCTGGAGGGTAGCACTTCTCACAGCTCCTCTCGCCATCCCGCTCTGACAGAAAATTCACACTAAAAATACTGCTTTAAGGAATTCAGAAAAATGTGAGGATTTTCTGTCCTGTTGGATTGTCCTTGAGAGCGGTGAAACACGGGGGAGACATTGGCCCAGGCTGCCCAGAGAGGTGGGAGATGCCCTGGATGGGTTCAAGGCCAGGTTGAAGGGGGATCTGAGCAACCTGGTCTGGTTGAAGATGTCCCTGCCCAGGGAAGGTGGCACCAGATGGCCTTTAAAGGCCCCTTCCAACCCAAACCATTCTATGACTCTATGAAACCCACTCCATATCCAGGCGGGATGTGCTGCTCACCTGGCCAAGCCCAGGAAACTGCTGCAGACCCGAGTGGGTGGCTGAGCAGGACTCACCCCAACCTCTCCAGACCATCAGTTGCTCATGTCTCTGATATCCAAGTTAGACCTTAATGGTGAGGATGTCACAACAGAATTATGGAGGACAAATTATCTAAGTCATGCTAGCAATTATGCCAAAGAAAATAGGATTTGGTGTTGGGTTTTTTCCCCTAGAAGCATTTGGGGTGATGGGTAAAGAAATATTAAACTACGTTCCGTAACGGTAGAGGTACATACCTATTTGATAAAAAACATGTTCATACGGATTTGCTTTGGGCCTCCAATATTTTCTTGGGCAAAACTCCCACCGGTTTTGAAAGCATTAGGGCAGCAGAGGGGGGCTCCGGGTTTGGGAGACTCCCACTTCTTACGAGGTTGGGTGGGTCGATAACTCTCCTGGGGGAAGCTGAGTAAACACCACTTTTGAACACCAGATTTTCCCTACCAGAGGCGGGTTAATTCAGCATCCTGGGGTGTTACACATTGGCCCAAGCACACCGCAGAGCTCAACGTCAACAGCCTTCAGGACGTGAAGACCTGCAAGAAACCCTCGACTGAAGCCACCACACAGTCCTGTGCGATGCCAGCCCCGGCCCCTCGGCATCCTCTGCCCTATGGAGTTGGTTGTCAGCCTTGATTTGGAGTTGGAGCACCTGGGTAAGGAAATCAGGGAACCACTAATTCTGTCCTGCCCCGGGGAAGGGGCTCACCCTCTCCTCAGCGGGAGGGGAGGAAGGTTTCTCAGCCTGCTCTTACGGTTTCAGACTTGAACTTGGAACTGTTTGTTTTTGCTGCCACCCCTTCCGCCCGGGTTAATCGTCAACTTTGAAACCCAGCTTTGTGTCCCATGTGTTTGATTTACATTTGAGAAGCCGGGTCAGCAGGGCCAGGCTGGCTAAATCACCTGCCAGCAGGTGGGAAGGAGGTGACACGGTGGGAGGAAAAAGTGAGACCCGGCGATGGCTCAGTGTAAACGCTGGGCAGCCGGGCAGCCCTGCCACTGGGAGAGTCCCCAGCAGGTGACAACTGCCCACCTTGCTCAGAGGCTGAGGTCTAACCCCGGCAGCACACAGGGACCAGCCTGTCTCCTTTGATTTACACCCCATCCCTCCAACACCACAGCCCCGCATCCCGTTTTCCTTATCCAAAGGTGAGGGCTTGGAAAGACCTAAGGAGAGGAGTTTCTTTTGAAACCAAAAATAGCCCATTATGATTTTTTTTTTTTTTTTTTTTTTGGTCAGGATGTCACGATCTTAACTTTATCGTTGACCTGGAGCTGCATTGACAGACAGGAAAGCTGTCTATGGGTGAGTGGGAGGGCTCGGGGCAGAGCGAGCTCACCATCCGCTCTGGAAAACCATCTGGCTGGAAATATCGTTCTCAGCTGCTCTTTGATGAGGTGACATCAAGGGGCCGAGCGGCTGCAGGCACCACCCAGGCCAAGGCCAAACCGTTCACGGGGACGGTCAATGCCCCATTGAGGAAAGAGGAAACAGCTTCAAAACCCGTCAAAAATGAATGAGATGGGGTTTAAAGCAATTACTTCCTGGACTGTTTGCTCTGAATGACACAAATATGGTCGGCTCGTCCTTAGAGACCTTCAGGGGCTTGACTGATGGATGTGGTGGTACCTCACCCTCGCTGCCGTTGCCCACAGTTGAGCGTGTGCTCGTTCCAGCAGAGTCCTGAGCCACCGTGTGCTGGCCCAGGGCATTTATACAACAGCACAACTTCTTCTTTTCATGTTTTAAATCAAACAGGAGACCCTGGGGCTGCAGAGGGAAGGATGGCGGGTGGAGGAGCCAGCGTGGAGCCAAGCCCAGCACCATCCATCAGAGGCCGGTACGAGCATCGTCCCTCTCCACCAGCCTGCACCCACCAGGGCTTTACTGGAAATAACTACGTCTGCTTCTTGTGAGCACGTTAAAGAACTACCTGCCAGGTTCAACTGACGTAAATCCCCATAAATTCATTCCCCAGCCTTATTCCCGGAGAACTGCTGCTTAAAACTCGCTTTCTTCATAGCTGCAGTTTCTCTCAGTGTGTTTGGACGGCGGTGCCTTGCTCTCGGGTCCCCCACACACGTCCTCTCTACTGCTAAAGAGGTGCCCATCCACAGGAGGGGTATTACCAGAAGTCACATTCCCGTTCCTGTTCCTTGGCTCGCTTCTCCCTCATTTCCCATTACCTTCCTATTTTAAGGCTGCATGCATGACACACCTGTCAGCTAGATCCACTCAAATATTTATCCAGTAATTCAATCGGTGGATTTCATGGTGGGTTGCTGCCTGCGTTGATGGTTTTCTCCTCATTCACATAGCTTGGGCTGCCGTCTGTCTGGGCGCTGGAAGGCTGCAGGTTCATGGGGGACGTATGAACTGGGTGAAGATTATGAATTGTTCAGAATTTCTGTTTTTCCTTGCAGCCCTGAGGCCTGGGATGTGCCTCAGCTGTGCACCACCCTGATGGGGAAGGGGAAAGCACCCGAGAATCACTGACACCAGGGTGTGGGTCTGACCCTGCCTTGGTCACAGCCACGGGCCAACCTCTGGCAAGAGAGGGGCAGAGTCCAGTGCAGCAGAGTGAGGGATTTTAGCTTTACATTCCAGAGGACACCCCTTCTTTACATCCCTCCTGATCCCCAACATGTCTAAAGCCAGTCATTTAGGAGAGAGAAAGGAGGAGTCTTCCATAGGAGAGCCCAGAGAAAGCTCTTTCTTAAGCCAATGCATTTAGGAGACACACCAAACCTTCAGGCTGTGCTCTGGAAGCCCCCCATGATCCCAGGCTGGAGTCATGAGCTCCCCAGAATCAGGGTCCAAGGCCAAGCGCCCCCCCAGCATCCTCGGTGTGCCCCGGGGTCTGGTGGTTTGCCCAATCAGCCCTTTCCTCACCTCGAAACGGGGCCTCCAGGGAAGGCAGGAGCGAGAAGTGGCACCTTTTATAGTGTGAGGAACAGCTCAGCAATATGTTCCCCCGGGGCGAGGCATGCTTCACACTCACTGATTTCAAAAGAAGTTTAAAAAAAAAAAAAAAGAAAGAAGGAATGAGGAACTAAACTCAACACACCCTTAGGTGGGTTCTGCCTTCTCCTGGGAGAGTGATAGCCTGAACCTCCAAATAGAGTCTGTTTAATGTGTTATAAACAGCTTTTTCCTTTCTTTTTCCCCCTCCTCAAACCCGAAACCGCCGCTTCTTCACCAGATAATGCTCAGCCTTGACAGGATGGGAGAGATGTTGAACACGGGGAGATACTGACACTGTCCTCCCTTCCCACTAATAGGTATGAAGGACAGGGATAGTAAATGATAATCTCACTCTGTTACATCCCAGTCTCCAGGAATCCTGTTACTTCATGGTTGAAACATCCTTTGGAGGTGGGTGAACATACTCGCCCCCCCCCCTCATCCCTGGCAGAGCCCTTGGGAACTCTCTCCCGGGAAGCCCCGGGTGTTGGACCCAGCCCGTGGGGCTCTAGGGCTCTGCTGGGGTGAGTGTGAGATCTCGCAGGACAGGGCAGGAAGGCAGAGTGAGATTAAGGACTTTATCAAGTTCCCAGGAAAGCTCAGGATGGAGTTTCATTGATTTCCATGGAAGAGAAGCCGCCCCTAAATAGTCTGAGCAGCTGGGAAAGGAGCCCAGGAGATTCCAAGGAGGTTCCGGTGTCCCGTCCCTTCCTCCAGCCATCGGGCTACGCCTCTCCTCCAAGAAAAATGGGACCTGGGGGAATTTACACCCTCTTGCTGCCCTGCAGGTTGTTCCAAAAAGAAGAAATGTTATTATAAAATAGCTAATATAACTCTATAATAATGGCATAATGGTAGAACTAACCCACAGTAAACCCTGTGGAAAGGTGTAAGAGCAAGGCTGGAGGCCGTGCCTCACAACAGCTTGGCAGTCTCACCACGGCAGCAGATAAGTGGAGATTGAGACAACCTTGTCAGAACTGTGGATTATTTTTTTTTCCCCCTGTAGTACCCATACTTAGCTGAAATTCCAGAAACGATTGCATTTTACTTGGGTATCTCTCCTGCAGAAGTGGCTCAAGCTGCATTAGGAAATAACTTATTGAGATTCAAAGCATTTTTGGTGTATCAGTTACCTCAAACGGTTCTTGTTAATTCCTGAAGTAATGCTGCCTTCACCTCTCGCTCAGCATTAGCTGATTTGAGCCAAGATAGGAATGTGACAAAAATTCTAGGCTGGAGCATCTCTTGTTGAGACCTTTGTGGATGCAGCCAGACAAGGTAGTGCCCTCGTTTTCTCAAAGCTCTCTGAAAAAATTATAATAATAATTGCAGTATATTAGTCAGTCCTCAGGGATAGCTCCATTTTCCATGCCTGTAACCTTTACTGCTCTGGGATGCAAGCTATTTGTTTTGGCAGCCCGAGCCAGCCCATAACTTCACCATGATAACCATTTTTAGTTTGGCCTGTAGGTTTTTTTTTTTCTTTGTCAAATCCATCTGTCCCGAGAAGTCAAATTCCTGATTTTATCTTGCACCACCCACCCTCTTCACTTCCAAAGGGGACCTCAGAACAATCCCTCCTCCTCTCGCCTCTCTCTCTGGCTTCCCCTTGCCTCCTTCTCAAGGAGGTTCATGTTTCTGCTTCGCTGTATCTGTGTTAAATACTTCTGTCCCTGAAATTTCTGGCCTCTGAGGTAGGGAGGTTCCATAGTTATTCCCTCGCAGTAACATCTGAATTACTTTTGTTGAATTCACGGGTTTTAAGGACGAGAAAAACAACCGGGAGATAATTTTCCTGCCTGCCAGCTCTGGGTATTACACACAGGATTTGGCCTGTTAGTTATTGCCGAGTTACCGGGAGGAGAGATTCTGTTCTTTGGACTTAAGAAAGCTGCTGCTGACGGGTGCGTGCAGGGAAACCACACCGGCTCTTCCCCCGTCCCTTCCTGGTGCTTCCAGAGGAGAACACAGCAAAAACATCTCTGCAAGAAGAATCATTTAGTCTGGCTGGCAGGCTTTGCCATTCAGCAGGTTCATCCAGCCTGTTTTCATGGGTAATTCCTTTTTCAGATGTCCAGCGTCCAAATATAGTAGTTGTGAAAAGAGAAAACCAGACGTTTTTGAGGAGGATGGTGGAGCACAGAGCACAGAGACCCAAGCCCCCGGTGGGAGCCCCCGGTTGGTTTTGATCTTTGCGTCATCCCGGAGGCAGCAGTGGGGGGGCTGTAATTAAATTATTGCAGAACGTGGGGCTGTTCCACCTTGCACCAGGACCAGGCTCAGGCCAGAACCTGCATCAGGTAGGGGGGAGATAGGTCCGTCTCTGCCCTGTTCCTTCAGAGAGTGTCCCCCTCCAGCTGCACACCCCTTGTGCTGCCGGGTCCCAGCAGCCCCCCTGGACAACCAGACCGGAGCAGACCCCGTGGCGAGAGGGACAATTATGTTGAGGAACTGTCTCGTGTCTCGGGGGCACTGGGAAGGCAGCAGGGATTGGGGAGACGCTGGAAAAAATGCCTCCGGTAAAACATGTATTTTTTTTCACCAGCATTTTGGGTGTAGGACCAAGGTGATGTTGAGTGTTTCTTGCTTCCCACGGAGCGAGAAGCTGTTCCTGCAGGTTCACCCCCCTTGGTCGGTGTGACTAATTCCCCCCCCCGGATTTCGCAGGGGGAGCGGCGCTGGCCTGTTACGCAGGGAGTTAGCGGGGATTATTTGGTTTATCTCAGTCAGCTTCCCCCCACCCCAGAGCCCCTCTTGCTCCCAGCCAGATGTTCAGCGGTGGCCCGGCATCTGCACGGGGCTTCACCAGACCCTCTGCCTCCTCGCTGACAAACACCTGCAGAAATACCTTTTATCCACTTGCCTTGTCACTAAAACCAGGGGAAACTGCCTCCCGGCCTGGATTCGGGTGCTGGCCCCCGCCTTGCCCAGCCCTGGGGGGGGTCTCGGGGACTCTGCTGGGTCGTCGGGGACTCTGCGATCGCCCCAGTTTTGCTGACAATCAAGATTGCTCAACAAACCATGGTGCTTTTGGGAACCGATGCATATTCTTCAGTAACACTAACGGGCTTATTCCTGTGATTAGGCAGAGATGAACTAGAAAAATAATAATCATTACTGTATTAGTATTAATATATTTCATATTTTAATATTCCCAAAGTCACATATTGATCAGTTAATGTTAATTTCAAGCTGTTTAACATCAGATTTTTGTGCTTGTGGGCTTTGCTCTGTTGAAAACTCCACTGCTTCTGGGAGTTATGGTTGAAATATACACTTTTTTTTTTGTAATTACTATTGCTTTCGACATCCCAGTCTAAGGAAGTGCTGGACTGATCTCTCCCAGCCATGGCTGGAAGGTGTCCCGTGTCTTTGGAGGGTGTGTGGGTACAAACACACCACAGCACAGGCTCCCCCGTGTGTCGAGGGAATGGTTTCCACCACCCGTGTCAGGGCAGAGTGACCATTAGCCCAAGACAAGGGGGTGACACCCCTCCATCCTCCTCCTGGTCACAGGGACACACGGGTTGGAGGCAGCTGGTGGAGCCGCTGCCCTGGGGCTGCCCTCCCATTTCCCCAATTTCCTCCTGCCTACTTCAGTGCCTGCGCCTCCAGACCTCCTTGACTCTTCCTCTTCTCTTAGGAAAAAGGATATTTTCCCCCGAATATTTAGAAATGATCCCGGTTTTATTTAAATCTGTCATTTCCTATCCCCATGGTTACTCCTAATTCAGCGCCTCAAAGAATTCGCCTCCCTGATGATGTGTAGGAAATGTCTTTGTCCAAACCTGCTCTGTTCAAGCCAACCCACTGCCATAACCTAAGCTCTCAAATATCTCTTTCCTCGCACACAGGTGTCATTCCTCCGGATCTGTTCAGTTCTACGCCTAAACTGTATCCCATTTATTCTGGTTATCTAGAAATCCTCCCCTCCCCTGCAGCCCAGTCCACCTTTCATCCCCGCCATCTGGAAGACTGCTGTTAGGCAATGCTCTCTTGGTCTAATTTGTAAGAAATAATTGATTTATTATCGCTACATACCTTCCCTGATTTTCCTGGGCATGGCAGAAATACCAGGCTGCTCTAGTCTAAAGGAGCTCCACAAAAACTGCATTCTCACACAACATCTTGGCGATAAAGGGATCTGAGCTCAAAGGGAGCCGCGTCGTGTCTTAACTCTCTGGAGTTTTGGAGGGGTTTATTTCAATAATATCCCAACTTTAGCACATACAACCCACGGTATTTGCCCGGCTTAAAACCACAGCCACAGGAGGATCCTGTCGTACGTTTTGCAACCGGTTCTCACATCATCAGGGTGCTGATCCGGCGTGGAATTCGCTCCAGGTTTTATTCGTTATCTGGAGGAGTTGTCCCAGCAGCTCTCTGCCGGGCTGGAGGTACCAACAGAGTGCGGACAGATTTTTTTTTCCCACAGCACCCTCCGAAGTGACACCGTCAGCGTAGCTGTGCGTGACAGGCTCTGCCCATGCTGTCAGTCGCTGGAGAAAGGGTTTACAGTCTCTGAAACCCTGCACTCCCCTCTGCCACCGAGCAGAAAAGCAGGAAAAAAAAAAAAAAAAAAAAATCTACCGTCATTCCTTTTGCCTGTCGCCCGATTCAAGGAGAAGGGAGAGCTAATAAGACAAGGAAAACATTGAAAATATTCTAAGAGGCAGAACAAGGCAAAAAAATTTAAAAATTTAAATAAATCGGTAGTCAACATCTGCAAGCAATCTTTAACCAGAGCTACAGACTGCCTTTAAATTCACATGTGTCATGCCCTACTTACCTCTGCTTTAGGCTCAGTATTAGTTTAGAAATAACCTGTGATCCTCCGTGCATCGTTGCGATCGCTGGGAGAAGAGTCAGGACAGAGGCCGTCGCATGCAAAGAGGTTTCCTCCAAGTTCAACGCCGTTAGGCAGAAAATAACTGACATTTTGGGAAGATAAGGTAGGGCAGCTCCGCGTGCCCTCTGAGTTCTCGGTGGCGTCCCCCTGCAGCGTGCCTGAACGAGCTTTGTGCCGCACGCGTCAAGGTAAAGGTCATCTGTCCTGCAGTGGTCCCAGTGAAATGAAATTGCCTCTTTCCCCATTTTTAAAAAAAAAAAGGTTCAATTCATGAATATGGCAGAGAAATGCCACTGCAGGCTGATGGGGGGCACTGAGTGTGACCTTCGCTGCTCTGCTGAAATAAAAGCCACTCGGGGGGGAGGAAGAGGGGCCGGTGAGTGATGCATGTGAAACCTGGGGCCGGGGCTACGGATGCTGTAGCCACCACGGGGGGGGAAAGTAGTCATCCTAGTGTGGTTTGGCAGGATTTAGCATCGGAACAATGACACTGGTGAAAATTAAAATGACTGGGTGACACGGCGCAGCACGCACAGCAGTGACAAGAGGGAGGTAGAGCACCTCAGCCGGGAAGGACACCTCATCGTGGTTGAACGTGCAACAGGGTCACGGCAGGGAGAAGGTCAGAAGCTTGTGTGAGACATCTTCCACCTCTGCAAGTCCAAATCCTATTCCCTGTGTCTTATTGCTAGAAGTGTTACCGAGTTGGGAAGTGTGGAGGTCTGGAAGTACAAACATCTAAAGACCACCTTATAGCTCACTGTTCATTACCTCTTCCCATGCTGTATGTGCTATGCCTCTCAGCCCCCTTTTTAAAGTCATAAACCCATCAATTCTAATGCCCAACTCAAGATTTGCCCTTTTATGAGGCACAGGTATAAAGTTGACTGCTCTCGTGACAGTTTAATTCTTAATTCTTCAGTTAGACTGCAAAAAAATCCACAGTCTTCTTGCCCACTATGTCCTCATCCTCCCCCCGTTTTTAAAAAAAATTACCAAATGTGCAGGTTATAAATAACACAAGTTATCTAACATTTCACCATATAAGGAATGAGCAGAACTGGAAATGCTGATTTCTTTTTTGCCTTTAGCATTTAAATTAAATGGACAATGTAGCGAATTGAACATTCCCAGCAAAAACCAGCTTATGTGGAGTTCTGGTGTTCTCGTGTCTTGCTCTGAGCGTTGTTGGCCCATTTGCTGGGACTTCAAGAGCCAAGAACCTCAAGTTTGACATTATATTGCTAAAACAGACAAGGTTCTGACCAGTTTGAAAGCAAGGAAAGAGCAGGGCTCCTCCGCTCCCGTGCCACAGCCCGTGCGAGGGTAGGGACTGTTGGCTGAAGCTGACGGGACGTGTATCTACTCGCCAAAGACTCTCCTGGGCTCAGTAACACCATCTTCACTGCTGTCTTTAGCCAGAGAACAGCTACTCTGAGGGCAAGCACGGGCAGTTAGATCTCTTGTCACATAGATTAATCTGGGGTTAAGGACTGAAGCTGATCTAGGGCTAAGCTGGGAGTCTGAAGTAATGGCTTGGTTTGCACCATTTTCCCCCTTTATTTAATAACGGGTGTCCTTCCAGAGCCCTTTTCCCTGTGAACAGGAGCTGGTTCTGCTCTGGCAAGTCCTCCCCTTCCCTCTGCGCTGCTCCTTCGAAGCCTGAACTGGTCCCCAGTTAATTCCCATGGACTTCGAGGAGGTGGTGAAGGTCTGAGGCTGTTCTGAGCCTCCCTCTCCCGTACAGGGCGGTATCAGCGGCTGAAAAGCAGTTTTGTATCCCCTGGTAACACCGGGCTCAGGAAATACTTCACAAATAGAGGAGCTGGCTGCCTGGCTATTAACAGTCCGGCACTCACCCGCCGTTATCTCCTGCCCTATTTGCTAACAACCTGTAGGAAAACCTGCCTGTAAGTAACTGAAAAGGAAGGAGAAACGCTCTGATTTCGGAGGCGAAGCGAGTTAAAGCAGCGAACCGCAGCACATGTTCTTTATGCCTGTACAGCAGCATAAGGAAACTGTGGGAAGCTAATTTGCAAGCCTGTTTGCTGAATACCTGGAACTACTCCCATTTCCCATTTAAATTAGCTACAGGAAGCCAAGTTCCTAATTTGCTTCTCCAGTACCTGCTTGCTCCGTGCATTTATGTCCTCACCCCCCTGCCTTTTAGCAGACCATCTCTCCTGGCATTTCGGATGTTTATTGCTGCATCCCTACTCTGTAGCAGCCTCTCTGGGGAAAAATAAACGCGGAGTTGCTGGCAGTCGGGGCTGGGTTTGTACCTGTTTGTGCTGCACGGGCACCAGCAGCGATTCAGAGTCCGGGAGAACATCCAACATCAAACCCAGGGTGCAGCTCCTGCAAAAGCAGAGACCTTGAGGAACAGCCTCCTTTTTGCAGCTAATGCTGAACCTGTGCTGTACCCGGAGATACCCAGGGATACAGCAATCCCTATCCAAGCAGGGTAAGAGTAGTATTTAAAGTAATCCCTTCCACTCACACCAACATCTCAGAGATTCTCCCCAGCCTCATCTGCTCAGGGTTAACCCAAGCTGTGAAGAAAGTCCCGTGTACCACCGATTTTGTCCTCTCCTTGGAAAAGGAAGGGACATAGCATTGGATATGAGAACTGGTCATGGGAAATGTCCTGGTTTTAATCCCTGTGCTCTGGTCTCCTGCGCCCATGGGCTTGAGAGCCCAGCTGTGCGTCTCTAACCAACTACGGGCTGGGTTAGTGCCCCTGCTTGCTTTTCCAGAGGGAGGTTTCTCAATGGAAAATTGTGAGAAGTGTCAAGAAATAATGACATTTCTAAGGGCCAAGGTTTCTTCTTGCCTATGGACACAGGTATATAATGCTGCTTCATCCTCTGTGGCCTTTCTGAACCAAAAGTCAACTTGGAATATGCTGTGTAGGAAGTGGAAGATAAATGACTCTTTGTTTAGGGGTTGAAAATTCTTATTTGCTCAGGAGTGAGATGTGTAGTGGCACGGGGAGCAGTGTTTTAAATGCCTTCTCCAACCACCGCTGGTGAGATCCTGTCCGGTCCCTCCGATCAGAGGTTGGCTTCCCAAGAGAATGACAAGCCCCAGCTCATCCTCATACATTTTCTGCGTTTATTTGTTTGCTGTTGACAAGAGAAGAAAATTCCTTTTTTATTTTCACCCCTCTCCCTCCAGAGGGGTCAGGATTTAGCCCTGAACAATTACATGATGTTTCGTGCTAATTAAATAGAAAGCGAGTAAAAAGTATCGTTTATAGAGTCCTGAAGCCCAGAGGTCTTATTTTACATTTCAGTACTAGACTAAAGGAAATTGAAAACATTATTCCTTAGAGAGCTGAGATATAAAAACACTGGGAAATATTCATGTAAGCAGAACACACAGAAATATCTTTCATTTATGTTCCCATTTGTTAAAACAAAACAGTACTTTTTTAAGCAAATGATGAAAATTGGATACTTTCCTCACAGTAGGAATATCACTGGTATCAGTCTTAGAGCCTGAATGCCCATCTCCCCCCTCAGCCCCGGAAAAACATCCTTTACAATACAGTGGAGTCAGAATTTACCCCAGGAGGTGACCCGTCTCCTAAAAGCCATTGTAATTTGCTCAGCATTCTTCTTTAAAAATAATCCCTTAAAGTAAGGTTGGAAAAAGAACTGTCATTTTTCGAGTATCAACGTTTGATCCACTGTTTTGACTCTTGTTATGTCTTCCTCAAATACCACACAGAGTGAATGAAACGCCTAACCAGTAGTTAAGAATGGCATATTTTTAAATCAACGTTGAACACTGAGTAGTTCAATGGAATTCTAATAAAAAAACCCACCAAAAAACCAACCAAAAACCCAACAGCTAGCAAACTGGAACCTGCAGCTGCTTCTTTTGCTTTCTCAATGATTTAGGAGTAATTTTACAGGCTTTATTACGTTACATGATCTCACCCTCTCCGTTCTCCAGGTGGATGAAAACTTGTTCGTTGGAACGATCTTCCCGCGAAGCCACAGAGCTCGATTTGGTGGAGGAAGAAGAGGGCAGAGGTGGTAAATGTTTCTAGGACTGAATCACCCAGCTCTTGATACTACTGCTAAATTAAATTACAGTTCCTGTGGAACCTGCCTGGGGAGCACAATTTTAAAGCAAGGCTCAGAGGAAGGCAGGTAATCAGCGGAAGGAAACCTTGTGATCAATCAAAGTTCTGCTGGAGAAGGTGAGTTGTGGAGAGACTTTATCTTTGCTTTAGATACAGTTATAGGTAAAATCCTGCTCTTACCTTAGGTCTTAGTGGGCATACATGAGCAAGTGACCCAGGGGGAGGTGTATGGGGAAGGCAGCAAGGGCCCCCGAATGCTACATGAAATAGCCAAAGCCATTTGTCTTAATGACGGTCATTAAAGGAGGTCTGGAAAGTTCCTTTCTCCAGTGGATGGTCTCAGAGAGCTCTGGGATACCAGTGCAGTCACCCACATCCTCCCCACAGAGCAAACTGAGGGGGTTTCCAGCAATAACATGGAGCTGAATGAAGCCAACACTGCAAAATTTCACAGGGTTTGGAAAACCAGACTGAGTGAATGTCCTTCCCCCAAAATGTGGGAAACTCTAGCTCAGCCATAGTATCCTCCATGGCACCTTCTCGGAGGACTGGGAACGTACCTATCAAAATCCCTTCGATTTCATGGTTTTTCACTGGCTACTGATATCAATGAAGTGCCTCAGGAATCCTTCCATGCCCAAAGCAGCTGTTTTGCACCTGGTTTTATGGGAAACTGTGAAATGAGATTTTCTCAAGATTTTTGGGAGGTTGAGGGTGGGACGAAACCTGAATAATTTAAAACAACTATATGAAGCTTTCTTACTCGAGGAAAATCATACATTCTGGAAGGATTCTTTACTAGAAGTCTAACGAACTATCAGAACCTCACATTTCATGGTTTGATCTTTTACTGATTTCCAATGAATATTTTTAATCGTGAGGGCTGACTACAGTGACTAATCTTGGAAAAATCTTTCATACCAAGAGTAAGCCACAAAAGATTTGCTTTTCTGTACATAAATAGAATCACAGAATAACTCACAGAGAATAAACATAATACTATGGACTGATTTTCAGTTATACAAAACACTCTGCTAAGGCTGCTGGAAATTTTTCCATCAAGATGGAAACTGCATTGTTAGTCGAACATTTTTATTAGTGCCTACTTCAGTTACATTTCCATTTTCTGTTAGAAAACTGATATTTTTTTGGCTGAAAGTTCTTCCCTCCTCCAGTTCCCAGCGCAAAAAACGTCCAGCCATTTTCTACTAAACAGGTTTTTGGCTTTCAGGTTTCCAAGAAACAAGGCAAATATATCCACCGAGTCCCTTGTCTGAGCCACTTGATTTTACTGCAGCACCGGGCAGGTTCTCAGCTCCGTGGAACAACCGTGTGTGCCAGCAGATAGGCAGGAAAATCACGTCTCTGCCCCCACAGCTTGCAGAGGAGAAAGGGAGAGGAAGGAGAAGGGGGAAGGATGTGCATCGCCAGACGTTGAGCCCAGTCCTTGCCTCCTGCATAAGGGCTCCGGGGAGAATGTGTGCCTTGGGGTGGCGTTTGGAAGAGGATGATACGGCTGAGGCAGGAGGGAAGAGCGGTGGAAAAATAATGGTGGAAAAGAGAGAAGGAAATGTCTGAAGGGGGAGAAAACTGATAGAGAGAGGGGAGAGATCAGAAGAGGGCAAAAAAAACCCCCACAAGTGAGGAGAGCGATGGGGGAGCTGAAGAGACAGGGGAGAGCAGAGCGGAGGGGACCCCACAGCCAGTGTCCCTGCAAGCGAGGGGAGCAGAGGCTGGGGTCTCAGAGCCGAGGAGGTGGCAGGGGCCCAGAGCCGAGCCTCTCCCCGTGGTGGCTGCTTTTCGGTGTGTGGGGTCCCCCAGTTTTGTCTCCTGGACAGGTTTCTCTGGGAGGGGAAGGTGGGAACTGGAAGGCTGTGATTTCCACCCTCCCTGGAGCTCCTGGTGGGCTGCCCGTGGGGAGCAGGGTGCAGTGGTTAAACTGGTAGCTGCAGATGAAGTATTCACTGCAGGGGGAAAAGATGCACAGATGCATGTCCTTCTTCTACTTTCAAGTTGGCACCAGCAGCTCAGCAGTTCAAAAGGTGGCTCTGAGGATTCATCTTCCCCCCACCCCGCGCTCCCAGACGTTGTGTGAATGAGATGGCTTTGCTGAAGCTACTATCTCTTATTGGCAAGATGGGTATATTCCAGGAAAGCTATTAAGTGAAACGCCAAAGTCTGATGCCGATGGTATTTTTCCTCCTCCCTCCTCACCCCCCGGCCCCAAGCAAATGAACTTTCTTCTCTCTGGCTGTGTGGTGTATTAGCAGACATGAACATTTTACTGATATGAATTCTATAAATCCACCGGAGAGGCTGTTCTGCAGTAGCAGGGAAAGGGAGGCTCTGTTGTAACACAAAAGCACATCATGGATGAATGAATGTAACAGAACAACAGAAAATGATGAACGGTCCACAGGCCAGCTAAGCGTGCCGGAATGGTCTGTTCATATTTGCTTAGGTTTCTCTTCTGACTCTGACTAGACATAAGTTAGAAAACCTCTTCAGCCATATCATGGGTCCCAGGGAGAAATGCACCCTAAAAATTGATGACAGAAGTGCCTCATTGTTTTGAGGAGGGTGGCAAACATCTTTGGGTGAATTGCATCCAAGTGGGGTAAGACGTCACCACCTCCCCGGCAGCAGAAGGTAGCACCTTGGGCAGGAGGTCCCCAGACCTTCAGTGGCCTCCTTCATCACCTTGCTCATACAGACACGGTGCAGCAGCGGTGTGGGGAAGAAAAGAGGGTGAGGGGAAGAAAAGATAGTGAAGGGAAGACCCTCACATGGCAGGTCCTGGGGTGCTTGAAGTCTGGAGGTCAGGGCTCAGATCTCCAACATCTCCTGGCAGAGCACAGGCAGCCTGAGAAGAATTTCACAAGCAATGGTGGAGGAAAGCCCTGTCCCAGGTGGGTGTTGGGGCAGGGTGCCCTGGTGGTCCCTGCAAACCCAGCCTGCAGGAGGAAGCAGAAATGCCAGGAATGTTCCTGGGAGCAATGATGAGCCACATAACAGAAACACCTGGTTTCACGCCGTCTCCTGGACGCAGGTCATGGGCAAAGGAGCAGTCCTGGCTTTCACCAGCTCTCCCCAGTAAGTCATTGAATTGCTTCCCAGCTGTCCCCAAGTCCCGTTCACTCAAACTCCACTTGGATATACCATTAAGGGCTGTTCCTCAATAAACATTTCCCTCTTTGGGAGGAGATGGAGCCCACCCAAGTCTGGCTGGATGGTGGCAATTCGCTCCGTGCTTGGCCGTCTGAGTCAGATGCAAGAAAAAAAATCATTGTGTGGATGAAAGTCCTTTTTGTCCTGTGTGTGGGGGTGGGGGCCCTGCCGACATTTCGAGGAGCTTTTCTGTTTCCTTGCTGAAGTTCTCATTTATGTGCCATGCTCTGCTGATAAGCTGGGGACACTTCTGAGAAGCTTCATATGGAGACGGTCCCATTCGTTTCCTGCACCTTGGCCAGACACAAGCAAAGGGCTGCACCATCAGTCTTTGCAGAAGATCTCCTGTCAGCAAGGGATTTGGGATTTGGTTCCTAATCTGGCTAAAACCCCCTATCCCTTCTTTCCCCAAAAGGAGACGTTAGTGTAGATCAGTGAGGAATGGTGGAAGTTCACAGAGCTTCACAGGGGAAGGAGGTGCATTTCATACTCACGGTCTTCCCCTTGCACAGGAGAACAACTGCCACACAAATCTACTTTTTCTGCATGTGGAGTGCCTTCTCAGTGGCTTTTTGTGTTCACTGGACACTTTTGTTAGTTGGGTAAGACCACCGAGGAGAACATACTACCACAAAATCCTTTGAAGTTAACCAGCCTATGGCATCTTCAGCTTTCTAGCTTAAACCCTCCATATCTGCTGAAAGAAACAAGGGGAGCATATGTGAGGGAAGAACCAAAGTGACATTTGATCTAAGTTACTGTCTGGTTTCATGACCACCTTCCCCTCCACTGGGGTGGTCAGAGAAGGATATTTGTGCCAGTGACACTCTCCAGCTAAACCTCTGCTCCTTTCCCTGGTCCAAAGCCAGAGGCAGGAAGGGAAAACCAAGAAGCCATCAGTGCTGCAACCCTGCCAGTAGATATGTAGCTGCTCCTCAACAGGAGACCACGAAATAATGATGGACAAAGAAGAACAGGCGTTGGCAACAAGTGCTCGATTCACATTTCAGACAAAACACAGCAGGCAAGTGTCCCCATGGGTCCGACATTTGGTCAGGGGATGTGAGTTCCTCTAAACATCTTCGTAGCTGCACTGGTGATTAAGCCAACCTCCTCCTCTGTCAGCAGAGGAGCAGCCAGCTCGAGCTGTTCTAGCAGCCGCTTTCCCAAATGGAAGGAGAGGGTCCCCCAGGTCAACTGGCTGCTGAGGCCAGGATGAGGCCACAGCAAGGAAATGAGATGCCCCCGAGATAAAACTCGGATGAGTGGGTTGCTCTGGTGATAGTTGGGGTGTAGGGTCATAATGGCCGCAGGTGACTGATGACATTGTTTGGAGGGGCACGGGTACCAGCAGCCTGGTTCTTGTCCACTTCAAAACCCGAGCCACCACCCAAAGAGTTGGGCTGTTCTCAGCTGCCGATCATCTTTCCAGCAAGGCACTCCTGATTTCCAGGCCTCTTTGGAAAATAGGTCTTGAGATCTGAGATTAACATTTCCCAAGACATCTAAATAACTTAGGGGCCTATTTTCTAGAATTAACATTTTTTTAGTAGCAATAGTTGTAGCTTGGATGATAGCTCATTGCTTTTGATAAAGAAATAACCAAGGTAAGTCCTCCAGAAAGCCGTGCAGCTGTAGTTCCAAACTAGTCCTGGATTTCCAAGGGGTTCTGCTGCAGTGTCCTCTGTGTGGACCCTGTGGTTCTCCATCCCCAAGGAGTAAGTGACCACCCTTCTTTCCTTGATGGCTACATGGATAACGTCCCAAATTTTTCCCTCCTGAAGTATGGGGTCACGGTACAGAAGAGGCTGAGAACCACTGGTCTATATTTATAATTTCCTATTTTGTGCCAATCCTGTTATCATTCCCCTAATATACAGCACTTTTATCTTCCCAGGGGTCTACTTCCTTTGAAATATTTTCTTGTTTTTTTTTTTTTCTTCTTTGCATTTTTGCACTGACATCATCTGATTGAAAATAAACCTTTTTATTTTGTTGTGGATAAAACTGGTAATTTGGAAGCAAGATATCGCTGCATTTCCTAGGAGTTAATTGTATTTAGGTCTGATTGTTCTTTATTTAAAATCCATGCCTAAATTCCTGTCGACCCAATAAGAGCAAGTTTTATAAAGAAAAAAAAAATAGGTTTACAGGATTATGAAAAGAATGGATTATTACAAAGGATTTTTCTAAAATGGAAGGAGGAAATTAACCAACGGGACTGGGTTTGCACAGCCTGTTTATCAGGTATTGTGAATGTTTCAATACATTTCCCTTATTCATTTTGAGTTCCCCGCCGAGCCAATAATATTTCCAAAAATACTTAGGCAGAGGGTGAATTCATTGGTGTCCTACTAAAGGATAGCTTGCCAATAGTTTTATGATCCAGTCACAGTAGGGAAGTTAGCATCATTAAAAAAAAAAAAAAAAAAAAAAAAAGATGTTGAAATCTCTGTCGCTGTTCCCCTGCAATATTGGGGCCAGAGAGAGCAAATCAGGGCCTCCTGGGGGAGGCAGGTGGAGGAGCAGGAGCCCAAAGTGTTAATTAATATCTATGACGAAATCATTGCTGAGTCACTGTTTGAGTTACGTCCCCTTTGGCCTCACCAGGGCAAAGAGGAGCCACCTCTGCTGCGGCTGCGGGGGTTTGGGCTTGAACCCGGGTGCCATAAATGAATGAGCTGGGAAAAGCTTCTCGGAGGTGGCTTGTGGCTGCAGCGGTGACATCTGAGGTTAACTGTGGGGCTGTAGGTGCAGTCAGCTGGTGTGCCTCCTGACCCCCAGAGCAGGACCAGAGGTAATTAAAAAAAAGAAAAAAAAAAAATCTTTGGAAAATGCCTGGATGGGGAATGAGTATTTTCCATTACAGAACAATTAATTAGGAGACTGTGATAAACCCCTCTCTTGCCCATTGTTCTTGTCGCTCTGGAACTTGTTCCCTGGGTGAGGAGCTGTCACTGGAGAATGGCAGTGAGACTATCCAAGGCATTTCAATGGCACGGTGCGTCCCTGCCTTGGTCCTGGTCCCTAGTGCTGCCCGGAGATGAGGAGCTCACTGTGACAGCCCCGAGCAGACGGAACAGGCTTGGAGCCTGAACTACATCCCTTGCATCAGAGCTGCCGTGTCGCCAAGGGGATGCTGCATTGCTCAACCTCTTTGGGCACCGCCGACTTTTAGAAAGTTGTAGCAATAATCAGTGTTTGGACCGAGGTCTGATTTACCCTTCCCATGAGTGGGGATGTATCTGCCTGGGTCTTTTGTTCTAAATTTCCATTTTTCTCCAGTGGTATTGGCCACATTTGGATTACCAGGACACAGCCCAGAGCTGCTCCTCACCCCGGGCTGAGCATTTCTCCTTTTACTTTGTTCTATCCAGGAGTGATGCTGTAGAAAGTTAGCATTAAAAAAAAAATAATAATCATGTCACTGGTTCACTGATTTTCCCATAAGTCCTTCAAGGAGGCTTTGTTCATTCCTCCTGGAGGTGCTCGCACACACAAGACCATTAATTTTCAAGATGCTGACACCAAAGGACCTTCCCAAAGCCTCTGCAGAGAGGCCACCCTTTTGCTCTCCTCCCTTCTCCCACCCCTCACCATCCCTTAAACCTCCAGAGATCCATGGGGGATTGCATGGAAGACAAGCAAGGGGCTGCAGAGACCGCACTCACCTGCTGTGCAGTGCACAATAGCTGGAGGCCAAGAAGACTTTCTTGATTCTTCTAGGAGAGTCTCATGTGAGCTCTCAAAATAGGACTTCATTGGCACGCCAGCCATCCCGGTCCCACTCTCTGCTGGAGAAGGAAAAACTCGATATCATTAACGTAAGGGGTGAGGTTAGCTGAGGAATTGGTGCCAGAGGGGGCTGAACCCCCCCTGCACGGCATGTGGGGAGCTGGGGTTGAGGGTGAAGGACGGGGTGGGTGCCCAGCGCCGTCGGGTCCCAGCTGGAGCCGGATGGCAAACGTGCCCTTGGACATCCCAGCCTGCTGTGGTTACCACAGCACAACAACAATGTGGTAATGTCTGCTCACTTACAGCATCTCTTTATCTGGGAAAAAAAAAAAAAAAAAAAAAAGCCCTGTCAGACTAATCGGGGAATTAGCAGGATTACAAAAGTGCTCCTCACAAATGCTGAAATGCAGACATGACTCAGATTAATTTTCAGATCAGGAAACTTATCTTTCTGCTGTGCAGCTCTGGCCTGTAAGAGAGGTTTCTGGCTTTAATACGGATTTGTTTGGTGGCACTTGGCAGAGAAACAGAGGGCTTTTTTTTTTCTTTTTAAAAAAATTATTATTATTTCAAAATCTGCTGGAAAGGATTTAGCAGCCTTTTGGAAACACTGCATTTTCTCTATATTTGGGAGATTTTTGACCTTTCTTAAAGACTTTAATTGTCCAGGATTGTCACATCTGATTTCTTTAAATACTCATAAGGGAAAAATCTCACAAAGCAAATGAAAGGTTGGTGAACTTTGCTTTATTTTGCTCACAATGCGAACTTTCAAACGGCTGGAAAATAATTTCCTTCTATTTTGAATGGTAGAAGTTTAAAGTTAGGGATGACCTATTAGATCACTGCGAGCGCTGCCCTGACAATGGGGTTCTGTTTCGGCAGTCGGAAGAGAGGAACGGGGATTTCGGAGGCCGAGCCCTTCCAAGGGCCGAGGGCGGCGTGTGGAGACCCTCATCCCGAGGAAGCCCTGGGCCAACTGGGCCGGGTCCGGATGCCGTCCCCAGCCGTCCCCTGTGCGGTGGCCCTTGTGAGATGAATGAGTTGGGTCTGTCCGACGTGGGGTGGCCGGGGATGAATGGCACACACAGCACGGCCATGACTGCTCCATTTATCGGCCGCGTTGGCAGCCTTGGCTGAATAGCAAATGGATGTGGAAACTGCTCAGAAGCTCCCAAACAGGGACCTAGCTATGCGGAGGAACCTGCACTTCCTTCACCCTTTGACATTTTATTATTAACGACTAATTTTGAAACCCATAGTCTGTTTGATGAGCACAAAGAGAGCTGGCTAGGCACAACCATCATCTTGTTGGTTAAAAACACCCCTCTGTGTTCCAGCGCTCACATGACAAAATTTGTTTTCCACAATGTTTCCTGGGCACGGCTGAATAGGAGGATAATTTTTTTAGTAGTTTTTTCTTCCTTTTTTTTTTTTTTCCCCTAAACCAGTATTACATTATTTCAGATGGCAGGAAAAGGCTTGTTCTTGTCCGGTTTGGAAGTAATCATGGAAAAGTCTCTCACCGTATCTCAAAACTGGAGCAAATTGCTGCTCGGCAGCTCCTGCCCACTGCCTCTGCAGCAGCTCCTTGGGACAATCTCATGCAGTTCGAGGATTTTCCACAGCCAACCTGCCCCACACGTTAAAGGTCCCTACACAGCATCAGAGGGAGTTTCGCTTCCTCTACGTCTCCAGAGGGTGACAGGCACAATTACTGCTATTCTGGTTAAAATTTATCCTGCGCCTTCGTGGCGCTTTATTGACTTTGGCTGGGACTGGCTCAGTGCTACCGTGTAGCAGGGGTGATGCGTAAGGCATACACATATATATATATATATATTTATATCCATATCCATAAGGCTGTGAGTCCAACGCACTCCAGGAGCTACGATGGCAGCTCCTCAGAGAGCTGACAGAGTTCAAAAGCTGTTAATGTTAATCTTCATGGAGCTGAGCTGGGTCCCACAAGCACCCTCTGAGACCTCTCTCTTCTTCTCACGGATCCAGAATAAAATCCTCCTTCTTTTAGGAGATGGGAGAGGGGTCGGACACCGACCCAAGTGTGCCAAGGACAGGGAGAATTTAGTGGGAGCCAAAGTGCCCTGAGGAACTGGTTGCAGCCAAACCAAGAGCTGCAGAAGCAGCTGGTTCCTTATCAGAGCCTTGAGTGTTACAGGCGGAGTCGGGATATGGGATACAGCTGTCGAGGGTCACGACTGAAAAGGAGCGAGGTCTAAAAAGGCTGAGGTTGTTTCTGCTATCTGCTGCATCTGAGCACCTTTGGTGGCAGTCCCCGGAGCTGGGGGGTAAATGCCACACAGATGGAGATTTATTCCCACGTGTATAATGCCTCCTGAAAAGACTCAGATGGAAGAAACTAACATAGTGACAGGAAAAAGCCTTTCAGGCTGTGCATGCCCATTTATATGCCTGAGTAGAAGTGCCCGGTGACTTCTGAGATGCCTTTGGGAACTTTGGCCAAACCATTGCTTAAAAGGCCTTTAAAGAATCCGGTTTGACTTGGAGTTTTCCCAGCACGGTCTTAGCTGCAGAGCATTTAATTCCCTTGATTTAAGTAGGGTTCGTTTAGTCCTCCCGTGTTTGTGGAATTTTGCATGGCCTGGAGAAACCCCTCCATTTCCTGGGTTTTGAGGATGCCGTTCCCTAGTAAATTTCTGCTATATTTGTCTTGTCGTTTGTATTTTCTCCTTGTTATTCTTTGCCCTGACGTGAGTTGCTTTCCAGTGGGTCAGCCCTCTGAGCTCTCATGCTTTCCCTCTGTTGAAATGATATGCAAGAGCACACATTTCACCTTGGCTTTTGGCAACCCCTTCCCCCCTTATCTCGTATGCATGAGCTTTTGGAAACGTCCTGCAGTAGCCTCGCCTGGCTGCTGGGTGTCTAAGCCTTTTAATAGTTCTGCTAAGTTTAATTTTACTTGATTTTGCTGCTTCTTTTTTATATGCATGCCAGACAGCTCATCCCCTCAAGAATGTCCTGAAGGCATCCTCTGCCATAATAAATAACAGAAGTGATAGTTAAAGTATACATATATAAATAACGTTTGCTCTAGTGTGTGAGTTTGCCTTGCAAATATGAAAATGTGACTGAAGGTCTGCACCTCTGCCTTCAAATCCTCGCTGTACAGTGAAATGAACTGGAATGTGCTACGGCGATTTTCTTTGATAATGTCTGGCTTATAATTTACTTTTGGCTGAAGCAATCAGTGAGGGAAATCCATTTGAATAGCCTTGTAAGAATGCTTTATTTTTCTGGTGCTGCAGGCTGCTAGTTTCACACTCTGAGACTAAATCCCTTTGGTATCGTCCAGGTCCTGGGGAGAGACATTTATTTAAAAGTAGCTGAAATGAAGCACAGAAACAAACTGTAAGTGATTTTTGGCATTAGAAGTGCAGTGACTGTAGAGCAGTGGCTCGGCTCCATATTTTAATAGGCTTTAACATATCAATTATAGTGCTGAGCAGTAATTAGGGCTGTACTGCAAAATGCAGGGTGACCTCTGCGCCGTTCCCAAGTTGTGAGAGCGGGTGGGAAGGGGGATTTGGGACCAGACTGGATTCTGGTAATCGTACCACGGGGCATGAAAGAGAAAATGTGACCGTTAAAAGATGAATTTGGTTTCAGCGATGCCTACACGCCGAGGGCGAATTCTCCCCCTAAGTGGGCTGAGCAGGGGACAACCCCTCAGGGACCACACGCGACAGTGTCCTGGTCCCACCACCCCTGCTGAAATGAGATGCCTCTAACAGCCCGGCACCGTGCTCGGCTGCTCGGGCAGGAGGGTGGAAGCTGAGAGCTGGGGAATGCTGCTGCTCCTCTCAGCATGGCCTAAGGACACCCTGGAAATTCCACCCACAGAGGGATGTCCTCTCCAGATAGGATCCTGCCATCCTGCACTCAGCTGGTGGGACTGCGCTGCTTCTGCCTCGGAAAGGGCCCTCCATGATCTCGGAGGACAGGGGCACTGCAACCCCTTGATAATAATTCTGTTAAGAGCCATGCAAACCACAAAACTACAAGTTTTCTTGTCTTGCTGGTTGCTTTCTGCTCAAATTGCCCTGGAGACAGGGTGAAATGTCTGGTGGTACGGTGGATATTCGGCTGGAGGGATGGGAACCTACATCCACGTGAGGATCCCTGGTCAGTCCCGAAATCCTGAACCAGCCGAGCCCCAAAACCTCCCTCATTCTCGGGGTGGAGTCAAAGCCACAAACCCCTTCTCCGATGACTGCAGCCAGCGATCAATTGTAAGCTGAAGAAATATTTATTCTAAAGTGTAAACTGAGCAGCGTGAATTTTTTTGCCCGGGATATTCCTCTCGATGTTACTATTTTGATACGCCTAAATGCATTGGTATAAATAGGGTGCAGTTGTCATCGCATTTAACTAAAAAAAGCCCTCCTCAGTTGACAGCATAGGTATCATGAAGTCACGTCACCCCCCTGGTAAGTAACTTTCACTGGGGCCATACGCGAGCCTCTGAGTGACAATTCTGCTTTTCTGGCCTCGGCTGGCATGTAGCTGAGGAGCACGGGAAGGCTTTCAGAAGCAAAGATTTGTAGGCTCGACACAGAGCACCGATGAATCATCCACTCGAAAACTTTATCCACCATAGTCGAAAACAAAAATCACACACAAGCCAAAAATGCAGAGCGGGCCCCCTGGATGGGACACGGCCTGGCTCGCAGCCAGGAGGCTTCAGCAATCTTCTCGCACGGTGGGAAGCAGGCCAACAAGTGTCCTTCATGAGGGTGGATGGAATGAGACGTTCACAAGAACTAATTTCTTCGCGTTAAGATCCTGCAGAGAGGAATGGCTGTGCTCTCCTCGTGAAGAGTGAGATGAAAGTTTATCCCATTTTAGGACTCGGTCTTGTCTATCCAGCAAAGTGCTTACAGGGGCTCCGTTAGTGTCCTGCCCCAGTGTCTCCTAGTCTTTAATGCACTTATTTTTGTGGGTAGGAAGGGCTGATATTTGTGCTTCAGGCAGTGAAGACATGAATGAGAACGTGATATCTCACCCCACACTGAGAGATTGGACGCTGGCATTGCTGGTGTCAGCAGCAGAGTAAGTCAGGAGAAGTTTTACTTAAGTGTATCGGAGCATTAAAAAAAAAAATAATAGAGGAGAGTGAGTCTGTATGAGGGCAGGGAGAACTGCCAAGACTCAACTGCATAAGTAACACGTAGTAAATGCTTGGAGTCACCTTGCCAGACAAATATTTGCCTTTCACTTTGAATGAAGACCAAATCATGTTCTAACTAGTAGGACCAAGAAATTCCACACATTTTAGTAAGTTAAGTGTCCTACAGAAACTCCCATGGTAAGCGTATGAGGGCAGACTTTGGGGGTTTGCTGGACAGACAGAAGGAAAAAAAACAACTCAGGAAGATATTTCAGTGGAGGAAACAAAATCAGAGGGAATACTGGAAGCTGGGAACAGGGTGGAAAAAAGCTTTGTAAATGAGTGGGGGTAAATACATCGCTGTACGTGGTAGACAGTCTTCATATTTAGCGGTGGTCAGAGGGGTGGAATCCAGGAGCTGAAAAGGTCAAAGTCTCTGGGAACACACTAGAGAGGAACTATGTCTCCTCCCTAAATCAGATTAGCTCTGAAAAATATGTTATGGGAAGAATTAAAATCTAGAGTAAAGACCACAGTCCCCGGACATTTCCAGTTATTTCTAACAACCATGTAAACTTCTTTCTTTTGCTCAGTGAACCAAATGCTGAAGACCATGGTAAACAAAGGACAGCAGTAGAATTGTTCTTCTTGTGGCAGATGTGACCGTGGTATCTTTATTTACGGACCACACTTAAGGGCAATACTCATTGTTCTTGGGTCACTTGCTCTGTCTGCTGTAATAGCCTTTTATGACCAATTTTTGGAAAGAACTGATTTTATCAGTTGTTACTAGGTTGTTACTAGCTGAGTAGCTCTGGTTGCACTTCAATGCTACTAACTCAGTTTTAGTGCAAATATAAAAAATAAAGGAGGAAGGCTGAGGCTGGCCAGCCACTTGATCACCGGCTGAGCAGAAGCAGAATTCAGACCCTGGTTGTGACCCCTGTTCGGTGCAGACTTCTCTTCTGAAGTTTTTTGTTGCTTTAAAAAAGAGCCAGAAGTGACGCCTTCATGATTTCCCTTGGGAAACCTGGGATCCAGAGGTCTCTGCATTCAGTAGGAATCTTTCCATTGCCTTTGATGGCCTTTGGACCAGACCCTGTATTTCCATGGCATTTCTGGGACGTGTGTCTGAAATTCACTTGCTTTCCTTGAGCGTTCTCATGCATCATTCTGGCTAATACCTTTACTGCCATAAATATAGCATCCCACATGGTTAACCAAGTTCTCCAGTTTTTAGTCAGTAGGAAACGCTACCTGATAGCCTGCTTGATTTGCCTTTCCAGTTTCATCCCATTACACCTCTCTCTCTATCCCCTTGGGCCCTTGTGATTCCGCTCCTTTCTAGCACCTGTACAATCATGTTTTTTTACCTGGTATCATGTATGTAAACACAGGAAAACTTAATTAAAATGAGCAAATATATCACATTTTTTCACAATATAAGTACTTATGCACCCTTCAAAGGCATATCTGAACCACTTGAATAAAGCACTGTTTAGCATCTATTAATTAAGCGATGTTTTTACAATGCTTTGAACATGTAAAGTGGTGAGAGTTTTCAAGTGTATCATCAACATTGTTATCGCTGTTACACAAAAACCAGGAATGTACTGAACTTTGGTGAATCCCTCCCAATTGCCAAGGACTTTGTGAGTTGAAGAGAATCAGCCACGACAAACTAACAGATATTCTTTCTTCCAACCGAGTTGTCTTTTTGTCTCCAGAAAACAGCATAAAGTGTAAATTTTTTTTGAGGGTGCTGTCTTGTTTATTTAAGCACGTTTGTCAAAGCCTACGGCAGAACGATTATTCTAGCTTGAAGAAATCCTTCCGGGTCAGAAAGTCCTTTGGATGGCTCGGGTCCAACCGCTTTCCCTTCCCATTCCTCCCTTTTGAGTCCTGAAAGTCTGTCAAAGGCCGGGCTGAATTCCTGAGACGAGCTGGAGTGTAGCTCTCCCTTTGTTCCCTGCTGCCAGCCGCAGAAAGCCACCTTCACCAGGTTTTGTAGTCACCAGCTTTAAAATCCCAAAGCCCCACTGCCCCCTTTGAATGGCCCAGTGCAAAGCGATGCTTTAAACCTAGGAATGACTTTACGGAGCTTCTCAGTTGTGGCACTGGGTGGACTGCTGTGCTGGCTGTCATTTCCAGAAGAATGCCTTAGGCAGCCTTAGCAGTAAGGCTAAAGCTTGCAAAATCACATCTGGAAAGCCCAGATCATTCTCTAATATAGAAATGCTATTTTCTTCCTTGGGGTTTGAAGGCTAGCAATATAGTTTTATCGGTGTAATTAATTCGGCTTAAAGGGATGTCTTCCGTTTTTAAGGTATATACATTTCTTATAGAACATGGTTTAAATGGAAACCTGCTTCAAGTGCTGTAGGGCTACTAAGTCTTTTTGCACTTGAAGGTACTAGATGTTCAGTTAATTTTTATCCTCTTACTATTCATCGGTGAATTAAATTACTGCTCTGCTTACGGATAGAAGTACAATCCAATTCATTAATCATATTGAGATTTTTAAACCTGCACTAGTCTGTTACGACTTGTTCTTCATAAGGCTGGAAAGTATTTCTTTCATCAAAATGGCTTAATGCCTATAAACATGTCCTAATTATATTTTCTTGGAATTAATCAAGTTCATTATGTTAAGTTTGGGATCTACATCTGAAGTGAATCTGAATCGTAAGCGTCTGCCACATTCCCTTCAGACATTGCTGATAAAAATAATGGTGTGAGAAGCACTCATTTTTGGCCTACTCCTGTTCCTCTTGAAGTCAACTGGAGTTTTACCCTTCCTACAGTGGTGTGGATTTCAGCTAAATCTGGGCACTTCTCAAAACCCTGTAGTTTTGGCATATTTATCAAGCAATGTAAGAGAAAAAGTCTAAAGAAGTTGTCATTTGATTTAGTATTAGCAGGAGTTATGCATAGGTTTGGCTTTTTTTGTTGGTTTTGGATTTGGTTTTTTTTTGTT
This sequence comes from Gallinago jamesoni, assembly GCA_025769975.1. Classification (NCBI taxonomy): domain Eukaryota; kingdom Metazoa; phylum Chordata; class Aves; order Charadriiformes; family Scolopacidae; genus Gallinago; species Gallinago jamesoni. Next base: position 1,456,670 of record JAOQGH010000069.1, on the reverse strand, counting down.
TTGTTTTTCTTTTTCCCTTAAACAGAGGCTTAGAGAGCATTTGGGATGAAAGGTGATTAAACTTCAACATAGTCTGCTATCAGAGGTTTGGTTTTTTTTTTTTGCATGAGAAAATCCTTCAGAAACCTACAGAGTCCCTCCCAGACCCCAAAAGACAATGGGCTGATATAAAGAAGCCCCCCATTGTACAGAAACTAAGACAATCTTTTTGTTCAAAAGCCCTCTGAGAGGGTGATCTTTATCTCATTAGTTCAACCACAGTTGCTTCCATCTCGGTTCTATTCACGGGGACCAAGACCTGAGGCCCTTAACTCAGAGTCTGGTCAGGTCAAGGGAAGGTTTTTCCTAAGCAATGGTCCCGGGATGGGGACTATCACTGGTTCCTCCTCTTCGTATTGAAGACAAATCAAATTGTACTTCCAGCACTGTTTAATGTTAAGGATAATCCAAAGGGAAATGACTGCAAATGGAGGAAGAAACTCTTTACCCACCAGCCCACCTTCAATGTTATCAAACTCCATATTTTAGCAAGTTCAATCTTCTGACACGGTCAGGGAACCTCCAGAAACACACTGTCTGCCCACTCAAATGCTTCTGGCCCTTGCTTTTATTCAGTTCGAGTGCTGTGGAGTCAGCAGTGGGAGTGATGCAAGGGGCTGCAATTCCGGGAAGCCAGGGAGCCAAAAAAAAGAAATAATTTCCCCCAGACAATCGGGCCTGTCAGCATTTATGAATCTTACTAATTGCATTTGGTAACACCGAAGGCCCCTAGTCGAGCTCGGTGCCCACCACTGTCGGCAGGTACATGGGGTGGGTTCCCTCTCCCCTCGCTGCCTCAGAGCAGGCTGTCTGGCTGTAGGTAGGTGTCTAGACCTCCATCACAACCCTTGGAGAGAAATACCTGCCTCCAGAAGCCAACTCACTGCATCCAACCTGTAACCGAGGTGTGACGAAGCACCCTCTGGCAGTTCTCGCCTCTCTCCATTGAGGAGAGGGGACGCCCAGATGGGTAGACACCTCCCATGGAGGCAGCTGAAGTGGGATGAGATGGATCCCACCCAGGCTGCTCACACGTGGCTAATTGCAGCCCCAGAAGATCTTGCAGATATCCCTGTGTTTACGGCAGCCAGCTCAGGCACTGTTGGGTGGGCAACGTGACGTGGGGTGTAGGGTTGGGGGGTTGCCCCCGTGTGACCTGTCACACTAAGGATGTCCAACCGACCTTCTTCGAAGTCAACGTGGGTCGCATCACTGTGTCCCTCGTCTACCTGCTGGGGCTCACCTTCAGAGACTGCTCCTCATAGGGTGGAGAGGGACAGCAAGGGGTGAGGGAAGGAACAGAAAGCCCTTGTGCCTGGAGGTGACAGTGGCAGCGGTGTCCAAGTCAAGCTGTAACCACCAGAAAAGGCTGGGGCTTTGCTTCAGTGACAAGGCAGTCGCAACCCAACTCGAGGGCTGCCAGGACGAAAGGGTCTTGCCGTGATCTTTCCAACACAGAGCTTCTAAATGGCCTGGCTGCAAACAACTTATACAGCCGATGATGCATAATTAAAAAGCCATTTTCACTCATTTCACGGGCGGCGTACGGACTTCTTAAGTGCCCACTGGTTGCAGACCATCACTGATGGGCCGTTAGGCTTGGCCCTGGTCTTTGCTGCTGCCCCTGCCCTCTCGTGCAGCACGAGCCTTTCGAGAACTGTCTGTCGATAATTACAGGGCACCGAGTCTTGGCTCTTTCATTCCGGCAGCTGCCCCGCTGCTGGAGAAAAACTCTAACAGAAACACACTGCTGCAAAGCCCTCAACATTGTGACATTGCTTGGCACGAGAGGTAGCTCTTTCTGACAAGTTAAATGCTAATTTTTATGGAAGGTAACAGTAAAATGTGAAATTGGTCTCTGCACTTCACTTATGCAAGAAATGAGGAAGAAAGCCGCCAGCAACTGCTGTTTCAACATTATAAACTTTACAACATGCTGCTGAACCAGAGGAAACCCTTTGATTATTAGAAATCCAAGTGGATTGCTGATCACTGGGGAAAATGCACTATTTTTTTCCTCCACAAAGAGACAAATACACTTTTTTCTTTTTTTTTTGTGGGGAACTGAAGCAGTAATTATCAGTTATTGCAATGCAGGAGTGGAGTAAGCCTGGGCCAATGATCCAAGATTTTAATCAATCAATGGCACTACCTTCTGCAGAAGGAATAAAGTTTAAAGGAACAGTAAAAAAACAGGAGTTTTCTAGCTGAACCTGCCCTGAAGTCCTTTGAAATCAGTGACCATGGGCTGACCTCTGTGTTGGTGTGGGCATCTGCTGGGAGTAGCTCCAGCTCCCAGTTTTCTGCTTGGGTGCTCAACAAAACCCAGGAATACTTACCCAAAATCTGCCAGTCTAGGGCCTAAAAGGTTTATTCCTTCCATTTTTATACTTGATGTTTTGATAATTTAGAGTGAGCAGTCATATCTCATCTGGCAAATTTCTAAATGTAATGAGATGAGCCTAGAAAATGGAGACAACAAATGCAGGGTGTGAAACACAGGAATCCTTTTATTCAGCTTCTGGGTGGTTATAAACATTGTAATATAGAATCATAGAATCATAGGCACCAGGATTAAAAAACTTAGTTTCTTCTATTTTAAGGAAAAACTCTGATTCTCATGCAACCACTTGTCTCCAGGGAGACCATTTAATAAAAAAAAAACACCACCCAACCAATGAGGGACAATTCAAAAGAGTTAGAAGCAATGCATTTGTGTTAGAAATACTGATTGGTGTTTTTGGAATTTAATTTTCTGCTCAGCACTCTAAAGGCCTTAGGTAGGGAAAGGTGCTCTGTTACTCATCTGTAAAGCTCTCCCCCAGCTCTCCCCCTCACCACATCCTGTAAAAGCACTCAGGGTGTTGTATGGTAATTAAAAGGTGATATTAATACTTCCTGACATGCACTATAAAACATCCCCAATCAGCTTCCTGTAACTGTCATGCACATAAAAAAAAAAGAGAAGGAATATAGTGTAGACAGAGAGAGAAAATGATTGTGAAGGTGGTTCTGTATCAGACTCTGCAAAGATTCCCCTGACTGTCTGCTCGAGCGTCCTTTTTTCCCCCTCCACAAAAAGTAAATCATCTTGGTTTCCTTGTCTGCTCTTTCTCTTTGACCAAGACAGCTAAAATCTCCAGATGCTGATGTTTTTCAGGCTTGTTTCCCATTTGGAGCCTCATGGGCAAATTACCCTGTCACTCAAAGATTTTCTGTAAGAAAATAGGGGAATTTATTCCTCAGAGTTCAGATTTCTCCAACCTTTGTGCTGTCCCAGCCACCGGTATCTGAGACGCCTGATCTGAAGCACAGCAGTAATTTTTCGTGCTTCTGTTGTGACTTTTTGTAATCCGGGCTGTAGGCAAGGTGACCTGCCAGATGTTTGTATGGCTCGGCCATCCTGGAGGAGAGGGGGAGAGAGATGTCTCCGGGAGCAGAGCTTTGTAAGGAGAACCTGGTTATAAAATAAGGTCACAAACCCAAACTGTGACCTGCACAGAGGTCCTACCGCTTGGTAGTGCTACTGAACCTGGGGTTGGCTGTGGGATTTGAGTTTGAAGACCCATCTGCTTTGGGTCTTCTGTCTCTTTGGCATTTTTCTCCCTGTGCTGAGCTCGGTGCCTGCTGCCCTCCTTTCCCCCAGCCTCGTGACATCTACCCATCAACAGTTTGCAAGGATGACGAGATCAGAAAAACAGCTGCCAGGAAAGACATCTCCTGGTGACAGGTATGGACGCCTGCAACCCTGGAACATGCATCCATGTACAGACCAATCCTCAGCTACTGTTTCTGTCCCGCGCTGTAGGAAATAGTTCAGATCTCCCTTTTATCAGGAAAAAAAAAAAAAAGCCTATAGGAGAGCCGGAGAGGGACTCTTTGTCAGGAATGGTAATGAAAGGACAAGGGGCAACAGTTTTAAATTGGAAGACGGGAGATTTAGATTAGATACTTGGAAGAAATTCTTTGGTGTGAGGGTGGTGAGAGCCTGGCCCAGGTTGCCCAGAGAAGCTGTGGCTGCCCCATCCCTG
>JAOQGH010000069.1:1411768-1452500 GCA_025769975.1 Gallinago jamesoni | reverse complement strand
ATCCCTGGAGGGGTTCAAGGCCAGGTTGGAGGGGGTTTGGAGCAACCTGGTGTGGTGGGAGGTGTCCCTGCCCAGGGACGGGGGTTGGAACTCGATGATCTTTAAGGTCCTTTCCAACCTGAACCATTCTATGATTCTATGAAGAATAGTCTGGAGGAATAGGGTATGTAAAAGATGGAGGTATCATTCACAGTATTATATTCACACGACTGTTGTCTCACCGGGAATACCTTACAATATCAACCCAACCTTTACTAACGCAGTGCTGTGCTCCAGCCAACACCCATTAGTTGCAAGGGAAGCTTGAGATTTAAAAGTAAATTCAGTGCTGGAATCGTTACAGGGTTTTGCATGTACCAAGGCTCAAAAGAATGGCTGGGGGGTTGGATCCACACACCAGGTCAGTGTGAACCCAAGAGTGGTTGGTACCAGAAGCTTTGGCATGATGGGATGGACCTGAGCATAGGCTGCCATGAGGTTACTGCCCTCCCTTGCCGTTTTGTTGTGGGTTGTGTCTTGATTTCTAGCAATTAGAAACTGTGATAAGCCCTAAAGAAGGATGCTGAGTAACCGCACCATAATCTCCTCTCTTAGTGTTATTTTTGACACTTGCTGGATATCCTCAGAAATAGTGGGCCTCGTTTTTGATACTGTTAGGCCCTCTGTGACTTCCCGTGGAGGTGATGTCCATAAATACATTGTGCCTGGATTTAAGCTCTTTTATTGGCTTTGGATTTGTGGCTTTTCCATTGCATTGAATGTCACCTTGTTCTGCTCTGGCAGCAACGCGGAGGGGAGAGCACCTGCCCTTGACCACTGGTGGTTTTACAGGTATCAGAGATACCCATGCAGGGGTGTTCCTAATCCTCCCAGTCTCTTTTATTCACCTGAACATTGTCTTTCCCCCCCTTCACCCTTCCCTGAATCCCTCTTTCTTCTGAGCTTAACGCTGTGTGTTTGGTTTCTGCTCTGATGTGCTTCACCTCATCCCTCAGCGACTCAGCAAAGCCCATGGTGGACTTTAAACTGAGAACATGCTGAAGCTCTCCTCTTAACAGAGATCAGATTATTCACGTGCTTACAGATAAGCGTTTGCTTAAGTACTTTGCTGAATTCAGGCCTAAATACACACATTAAATTCATCAGCTGGGACCCTTGACAAATTCTACCACAAAGGTGCCTATCTCTCTTCATTGACTATAAAGGGAGTCTAGATGACTAGTTTAAACTAGATAGCTAATCTTTAAACAGTTAAAATTAGGTGAGAGGAATGCCACCCTCCGTATCCATCTATAGTATCAGGCACTGATCTCTGTTGGGGGCCCTCCCTGTTACTCTGAGGCAATTAATGAGAAACAAAAGTGGTGACGAGCCCCAAAGCACACGGAGAGCAAATTTTTGTCTCCCTCTCCCCAGCAGGTCTGAAAGTTAATGGTTTATTTCATTCTTGGACCTGAATTTTGCTCTGCAATGGCACTAGGCAGTTTTTAAATGATCCCCTGGAAAAGATGAGGTTTTGAAGCCTTTGAAGTGAGCTACCTGCTGTCCTTCTGAAAAATTCCCCAGGAAACTTTCAGCCCTGACCTGGTGGTTCAAAGTTAAGGAGATTGAGCTGAAACGTGACTTTAATGTTATCTAAGCTTTTTGTTTCTGTTTTGATCGTTAAACTCAGGATTGCCGCATGGTCAGGAGTGATATTGGGTTTCTGCCAGACCTGCTGGTGGCACAAACACACGAGCCATGACACACACACTAACTCAAGAGTGGTTGAAATGCTGATGTCCCTGCCATCTCTATAAAGTACAATGTCAATGAGAGCTGTCAGCTGCAGACCTGCAGACTAGGGTTCCATGAAATGTCCCTGTGTGAAAGAGCATCTGACCAAGGCTTGCACCTCGAAGCCCGGGTGATGGGTCCAGATGATGGAAGAGCTGCAACCAGCTCTGTGCTCTCTGGCTGTAGGGTGATGAAGCTGCCAAACCATCTGCTTCTTTTATTCCTGAAGGGAGATCAAGGGAAATAAGAAACAAATAAATATCCCAGAACAAGACATGTTGAACGACTCCCTGCACGGCTGCTTCATCTTGGCTAATATCAGTTGCCTTGGGAGATTTGTTGTAGCCCAAGCTCTGATTGCCCAACCCTGACTTTGCCTCGCACAGTCTGCTTTACAGGAGGCTAATTCTGGCATAAAGAAAAGGAAATTTCCAACGAGATTCCCGTTCTTCTGTTGAGTTAATTGCTTAATAGTGACATATCTCATTAGGCTTCCAAAGCTCCGTTAGTTCCTCCAACTAGGGCTGCACACCACCTCACTTTTGTGTTAGACTATTAATCATGAATCTAGAGATGTTGCTCCTCACCCTCCTGATCCTGGGCAGAAGGACCTCCCCACATCTTCTTCAACTGGTACCCACACAAAACAGTGCTATCAGCTTGGATCTGAGACAGTATTTTGACCTCAAATAAAGTTTGCCCTTCTTTTGTGAGGCTCAGTGTTCCCAACAATAACGGCAATCCTTGGAGTGGAAAGATTTGGGGTTTCCACCAGGCGATGGTTCATTTAAAAATAAAAATGAATCAAAACCTCACACTTCTGGAAGCCAAGAACATTATGTTGGCACTGGCGCCTGAGAAGGGAATTGGGGAGGTCTCTCCTGGGCTGGAGTGCTTCCTGGCTGATCTTCTGGATTCCTGCGTATTCCCCACTGGGTCCTGCTCCAGACACAAACCGGGTCATTTGACAGGAGGGATCAGATCACCCAGTCTGTGCCCTCGGAAAAAAAACAACTTTGTGTCCTGACAATGTGTTTGAGCAGCACAGATGGGGCAATACATCGAGGCATTAAACTGTGCAAGAAATGGAATGTCATAATTACTCAGATCTGGAAAAAAAGAAAAAAAAAAGAAAAAAACAAGAAAAAAACAGCAAGGGAAAAATTAAACCCTCTCCTCCCCCACCAAAAAGCATATCATTTTTTAACTGTGCCTCTGAAGTGTTAGTTTGCTTTTGGCAGTTTTCCCCTTTATCTAAACCTCTCAAATAAGCCATAATGACAGCATAAGTTGCATGTTACTTCATGTACTGCCTTGCAAAGCGCTGGAATTCCTTAGGTGTCTTAAATTATGGGCTCCTTTACGACAAATGACTTATATTCTGCCTGATATTTACTAATATGCTGTGAACAGCACATGTATTGGGTAGAGTTCATATCATTATTGCATAGACATTCATTAGTCCATACATGGGTAAAGCCTCACATGTTTTATGGAAAACTGATTTAACAGTTTAATGAACCCTCACATGGGACAAATGCAATGAAAATACTTGAAGATCTCTAAGTCAGAACCAGCAAAACTACCTATAAGGAGGAATCTTTACCAAATATTTACCTCTAATTTAAATTTAAATCTGAATTAAAGAATTTTTGATGTTAAATTTAAGTTCTTAAAATTTCCTTTAATTTATTTAGTTGGATCCTGTTCCTTAATTTAGTGGAAAACTTTGACAAAAGATTTGTTTGATATATTTTCATTGATTTGGGATCAGAATTTGTTAGAAATAACACAAGAAAAAGCTAATCTTGAAAAAGAAATAATAAAAGATCTGTGGAATTTCAGTGAAACAACTGCTATTATGGGGCTGATTCTCTCCTGGCCTATAGTACGTTTTGTCATTTGAAGTTCTGGTAACTGGAAAAGCAGGAATATTTCCCTGATGCAATAGAATTTTATACCTACTTTGCACGTGTCTAAACGGGGACAGGGAGGACAAAGAGGTTGGAGTCTGGTCGGTGAATCTTTCACAGTCTGGACCATTAAGCTTTTTCGCTGCTTCCCAGAGTGAGGAATGATTGCTCTGACGTTTTTTCCCTCCTTTCAGGACTGAAATTCTTATGAGAAATCCAAAGCTGCTATTTTTGGCAGTCACGAAGAGTATGGATTTCGGTACCTTACTTACAAACGTAATCAATTTTTTTTATATTTTTTTTTTTTAATTGCCACTACAGCTTTATGGAGCTTGGCACTATTAAAATGTTTCAAGCGTTAAAGAAGAAGTCTGTAAAGGAAGGGAGAGAGCCCTTAGCGTAACGTCCTGCTCTCCAGAACAGCACGGTCGCACTGAGCCCGAAGAGATCATACCCGTAACACTTTCACTGACACGAAGCCAAATTCTGCTCTCATTTGAACGACTTCAAATCTAGACCAGTGAACATGAAAAATACCCTAAACCTGTAGTTTTCATGCAAATAACACATAATACATGAGCCATCTTTGCAAGCGTGAGCCTCTGGGCAGTGCTTCTAGACCCCTTCTCCTGGAGCTCAGTACCACTGAACGTGGTCTTACCTGTATGGAGCTGCCAGTGGTGCCTCTAAGAACATGAGAACTGCTGTTGTTTTTTCTGGATTTACACATTTATTTCAAATAAAAGAGCAATGGGACTCAAACACACCTTTTGAATGGGAACAATCGCTTATGCACTGTGCTCTGCTGATCTGGGGCTAAACGGGAATCTCAGGAGCTTGCCGTTGGCGGGCATTGATGTTTTCGGAGGTATTTGGAGGTGAGCTTTTATTAACAGCTCTGTCCTTCAATGGTGGTTAATAAATCACTGGTGAATTTGCAGGCGCTCTCGGAATAGATAGGAGGCCAATTGGGCTCTGAAGGATTGCTCTGCTGTTTGTTCAGCCACGGTGCTTGTGAGCCGTGGGTTTAAGAGCTGGGAACGTTGCTTTTCCCCATATGCTTTAGTCAACTTGTTAGAGATAGTTGTTTGTGTTTGATAAACGAGAGGATGATGAGGGGCTGGCTAAATGTGATGGGTTTTTTTTTTTTTGTTCTTTTCTTTTTTATCTGCAGAGGTTAGGGATGGGAATTCCTCAAGTAGGCAAAGCCCGGCTGGCTTCTGGCAATGAGTAACTGTTTTGTCTTGGGTGCAGCCTGAGCTCGGGAGGGCTCTTTCTTCCTTTTGCACCCTCACACGCACCCTCTGGGGTCTGCCCCGAAGCCCCCGCCGCGGCTCGGGGGGAACCAGCCCGCTCCTTCCCTCCGCTCGCCTCACAAGGCTCAGACTGTAACAGGCAGGTGAGGATCCCTGAGCCCCCAGCAGCTTGAAAACACACTCAGTTGCCCTGGAAAACGTGCAAAATTGCCACTTATCAGTGGATAAGTGCTGAATGGGCAAAAAGTGGAAAACATGGGGAAAGCAAAGACTTGTGGGAGGGACCCACTTAGATTTAGTGAATTTTCAGAGTGGACCGGGCAAGTTTATGGGCTAGATTTGTGTTCACCTTTGATAGACACAGGAGCAATGACATGCAGTTTGCTGGAGCAGTAAACAGAGAATGAAAATCTGTGTGGACCCGGCTCCTGTGTCTGTATCCCCGTCTGGGGGGTGACGTGTGGGTGCCCAACAGCAGAAACTGCGGGCAAATTGTCACAATCAGTGCCCTTGGCTGCTGGGAAAGTCCGGAGCTAAGCGAAACGCGTATCACGGGAAACGATTCAGCCTAAAAACCCTATTGCAAATGCTGGGATCCCAAGCAACATCTCTCTGCTCTGCCCTTGCAGATTTATGTTTATAAATATTTATGGTATATTTTAGCTGAGGTGACCGTAGCCATGGGCTGGATGATGCCCAGGGGTGCCATCCAACCTCCGCTCCGACCCTGTGGCCCCGCTCTCGGATGTTGCCACAGTGTGACATGGTTTGAATTTGCAAGTTGTCTTCAGTTTGGCTTTCCTGGCTTGAGCAGAGGTTATTTTTCATAAGCGTGCAATCTAAAAATAATGATTTGAATGTAATGATTAGAAGTGGGTCAAAGAGACTGGGATGTGAATTTGGAGCTAGCACATTAGCTGGTAGCTCCCCAAAGGCTCTTTGAATAAACAGGCAGTAACTGTGAAAAGATTGATAGTTTGGCAATTGAAGTGGCCGGAGGTCAAAAATTGTCCCTGTCTTTATTGGTGGAAAGGGATGGTTTGAGTTATGCTGGGCTGCCTTAATTGTAATCTGTCTTAATAAGGACTAAATGCATAGTGTGAAAAATGAAATAAACCAGCTTTTTTTCCCTTAGGGTTATGCAAAAAAGATTATTTCCCTGTGGAAAGCAGACGTTCAATTGCCCAAGACCAGCAGCAGAGGAGCACAGGGCTGGTCTCTCTGTTACAGCCACGTGAGCTGTATACTGAGGTGTTACAGCTGGCGGCTGCAAACTGGGTCTGTTCGTAAGGTATCTGTGGATATTATCGTATTGTCTGAAAAAGCAGACTCACCTGGTACCGGGGGTGACCAGGGAAGGGGGTGTAATTCTTGCCACTATTGCTACCTGCATACAAAGCGTGAGGGTCCGTGTAGGACGATGCCAAAGGTTCCTTCTGGTACCAAGTACAATGCCATAGTCCTGCAGAGCAGCTTCTGGAAACACCTCTCCCATCCCACCACTGCTTCGTGGACCTTCTGTGACTCCTCCTGGGGGCTGGGGCTGCATTGCAGCAGCACTGAAGCTCCTCCACCAGCAGGAACCCCCCCATGGGTTCGCAGGACCGTGGAGCAGCGATGCCAAACACGCCACGCCAGGGGTGCTAAAGCAGGTGAAGGAGAAGGATTTTCTCGGAGAGGAGTAACATGGCCAGAGCTCAGAACATCCTACGTCGGTTAAAATTCACATTAGCAGTTTGCTGTCGGGTTAATCTGGTGGCTGAGCTGCCATCACTCTTGGTGGTGTCTGTGATGGGCAGTGGCAGATAGACCCAGCAGAGCACGTTCTGAGGAGGGACCTTCCAACAACTGGGCTCTTAATGAGCAACTCCCTTCCACAAAAACTAACTTTAAGTTTTTCTCCCCCTCTCTTTTGGTTTTGTTTCCAGCAGAGCACAGTTTTGTTGTCAGCAGAGGCTCGTGTGTTGCAGCAAAGCACAACTGGTGTCCCATATGCCCCGGTGAAGTCTCTCCAAAGAGCAGGAAGACTTGCTTCCCCTGGGAAACTCCTCCCAGATGGAAGAGCCAGGACACTCGGATGTCATCGTGACTCGTGGTTCGCAGAATGGGATCTCTAAACTTCAGGTCCAACATACACAGAACTCCCCTAAACCTCCAATTTAGAAAAAAAAACCAAACAAACCTGTTTGAATGTGTTTGATGAGTAAGCTGGCTGTTTTTATTTGAAAAGTGTGTCCAGCTTGCTCCGGTCTGAGCCCCTGGGAGAGCCTCAGGAGAAAAGGCAGCAGGAAGAGCAAAAGGAAAGCAAGGGCTTGTGAAAGCCACAGATGAGGGAAAATATGTAGTAATCAATTATTTCTGGTTGCAGAGCTTATTTTTATTAATGCACAGTCCCAATAGCTGGTTGCCATGATACCGGGCAGTTGCGAGAGAAGGTGCAGAGTAAGGAGGGGAATGGGATTCAGAGCACTCCGGGGAAGAATAAGGTTTTAATGGGTTTACAGTGTCTGACCTCTTCGAATCTTGCTCTTTGTGTTGTCTTTGACGGATGGACATGAAATTCTGCAGAGGTGAGGTGCCATTGGCATTGCTCTGGCACACGTAGGGCTTGGTAACTGCCCTCCCAGCTCTCCTGGGATTCATAGTGATAATTAATATTGGGATTAATACAAATAACACCAAGCCCACTGGAGAGCAGTGGGTGTTATAAAGAGCGTCTGCTTCTGGAGGCCCTTGGCAGGGTGGTGGTGGGAAGGAAATGGTGATGGGAAGGGAGAAGTGTCTCAAGGAGCTAATGAAATCACTGCCCTGCCATGCTTTAATGATGTGCACATTGTTTCTGAAACAATAGGATGCTTTGGCTGGCATCCTACTGGACTTATTCCGGTGTTTTTTAATCCTCAGATGGCATTAATGGCAAGGAAAGCAGCTCCTTCTGGCTTGCAATTAAAGCCTGCCATTTCTGTGTAGGTGAGGATCTTGGAAAATTCATCAAAGCTACTCTGTACACTCATAATTAGCTGGATCTGGGAATGAAGGCAGTGGTGAAGAAGGAAGTTTCAGAAATAATGGGTGCTGATGCCTTACTTCCTCATCAGGAAAACGAGGGAGCAGCTGAGCCTCAGAGTCCATCTGGTCCCTCCCAAGGCCACTGCTCCTGCCAGCCCAACACCTCGACCGTATTGAGTGATCTGCTCATCGCAGAGATTGCTCAGATCTTCCCACCCTCTCACAAGGCATTTTGCTGTGGTATAAAGCTTTTCACTGGACTGTGAGGGAGCCCTTCCGAGCTGCAAAGCTCTTGGTGCTTTGGAGAAGCCCCCAAATGTGTAGTAGTGACAAAGAAAGCACAATAAATAAGATTATAAACATGGAGACAGCAGGAACCTCTCAGCAGAGCTGCCCATGTCGGTGAGGCGTGCTTTGTGCTGTGTGTCCCTGGTGAGCTGGCCTGAGTGGGATGAACAGAGCTCATGGTCAGTTTGGAGGGTCAGGCCACCTGGGGCTTTCTCAAGTCCTCTTTGTCTCCCTCATCTTCCTTTTTTCCAGATGGAAAAGCCCAATTCCACTTGGGTACCCCTCCATGCTCAAGATTTGGGCCCAGCACAGATTTAGAAAATGAACTATCATATATTGTATATGATTTAATATGTTTTTAAGTATATTTTTATGATATGGTTCTATTAGATAATGTCTTCACCTCTTGTGAGTGTTTGGGAAAGAACTCTTCGAGGCTATTTTGCACAGGCGGTCTATTGTCTGACAACAGTAACTATAAAAAAGCAGATACATCTTGGATATAAAGGCCAACCCATACCCCTTTTCCAGGCAATGGATTTCTGTTCCTGTCCAACGCTGTGGCACGGCTGCCCCTGGCCCTCCACCAGCTCCCACGTTGCCATTCCCCAACCAGCACCTATCCCTCTCAATGACATCGGGACACAGCAACCCTCTTCCCAAAGTCACCTTTCCCTCCAGCTTCTCCCCGGTGAACGTCCTTGCCAATGGCTCAATTTCCTGCTGGCTCAGTGCAAATTTTTCAGCGTGGGGCTTTCTGCCAGGAGCTTATGGCTCAGGAGGGGCAGCGGTGCTGACGGGTTCCACCTTTACGTGCGTGATCCCACCAAGTAGTGATGGAAATAGCTCCAGGCTGGATTGCTGCTCCTCTTCCCCAAGGATGACAAGGTGAGAGTCACAGCCCGTAGGCAAACACCGAGAAACCCCAGGTGCTTCAGCCCTGGATGTCCCGATGGCAGAGCTACCCCTGCGTGCGGGAGCTCTGTCACCGTCACCAGCGCAGCCGAGGAAGGGAAGCCCAAGGAAACTTTTGCTGACAAGCTCAACTCATCATGCAATTAACTGGCACAGCCCGGCACCTTATATTCATTTGCATATGTTTAAATGAATTAGGGAAGCGCTAACGCTGAAGCTAGCGCCTGGACATTTGCATTTATACAAACACACCCACCTTTGGTAAAAAGGTCATTATTTTCAGCATGGACTTTGTCTCTCTCTCATTTGATTACATGTATCTCCTCATAGAGGGTCATTTAAATTATTTATAGAAATGCCTAGATCCTTATGATATTGCTAAATGAAGCATAAAATCAAACATTGTCTCACATTTTTAGAACACACAAGCTCCATTACTGTTTTATAATTGCTAATTAGCAGATAAATGTTTCATACACCCACATTTTTTATCCTCCAGATACAGAAAAAACAAACAGATTAACAGAGGAAACCTGCAATATCTATTTTATGATAAGAGCATTTAGTAAGTTAATCCCCACTTCGCTCAGCTCCCAGAGACAATGTACTGGTGGTTGGTTACACGATACAGAAAAATGAAGCGATACAGGGGTACGTTTGTGTTGTTCTCTGGTTGGAGCAGGGACAGAGATTTAGTCTCCTTGGGTTTTGATCCTGGGCTTGCTGCTAATTCAAAGGACTTGTCTAAGGCCATAGAATAATTTCAACCATTTAATGTCTTGTTCTGTAAAATGGAGAAAATACATAAACCCCCCTCAGATGCGCACCCTCGTGTGTCATTACATGGGAGTGTGATCGTTATTAGACTGACATAGTAATCTGATGCAAAAGCGTAGTGTAAAAACTAATGATAATTAGCAGTAACGCAGGATATCAAATAATCATCTTCAGGTGACAAATACAGGAAATCTGAGCAGTACCGCCAGGGGAGTGGGACTTCTTCAGTTGCTACTTAGGACTAAATTACCTAATAAAAACAGGATGTGATTGTATGATACTGAGTCAGAGGTTCAACGTGAGACGCTGTGCTATATTAGAAGATGAAGCAAAAAGGTATTTTGAGTCTCTCTGGCTACAAGTAAATCTCTTATCTGAAAAACCACGTACATTATGGTTTCAGATATCTGCATTTTTCTAGCCTAATTCTTGATTATTGCAGAGGAGGTATTTGTTTAACATGAGTCTCTTCCCAAAGCGTCACCATTTAAATTCTCCGGCTTGCAGCAACACACTTTCTATTTTGGCAAGATGAATCTCCTGGTATCTGCATACCTCTCCTGTTCCTTCCTTCCTGTAATTAGGGCTAAATCTGCTCCAGGACCTGTTCTTTTGTAGAAGGCACCGTTTTTAGAGCAATACATCATTGACAAGTCATGACACTAACAGATCCTGGGAGAGGGCTGCTTCTCCAAAGAGATACAGCATCACCTTGATCACTGCTAGACACCACTCAGTAAAGAGCTCCATCAGTTGGTGAAGAAGCAGGAAAAACCTCATTTTAGCTATAAGGATGCAGGTGGTACCTGCTTATTGATCAAACAGCCTCAGCAAGGTGTCTCTATTTTACCTTTTCCTATTTCCAGCCAACATTCCTAGTAACCCTATTCTGATTTTAGGATGCAGGCTGAGCTGGATGGAAACAGAATGTTTTTTTTTTCCCCCTGAAATATTTAGTTGTGTCTGAAAATGCATCACATCTATTTTTGCTCTTCCTGTGCCTTTGCTTTCCATGAACATTGGTGTGATGGTTTTGTATCGACACAAGTGTTTGTAGAACACACACATCAGAAGGAGCTGTGCTGTGACTCCCTTCTGGGACTGAGGAAGCCAATGGTTTCAGAAACTGCTGCTCCACAGGTGAGTCTGGTCCCCAAAGTTTGTCCTTCTTTACTCAAGAAGAAGATTACCTGATCGAGATGCTGAAAATAAACCACACTGACCCATGGGACAAAACTGACCCATTCCCCAGGACAGCACAGACTATTCCCCAACAACCAGAAGGCATTAAAAATGCTCAAATCAGAACTGAAGAAACTCAAATAAATAAGTGTGGAAAGAGCCACAGATCTGCTCATTGTGCAATAACACTGTTTTGGTCCTTTTCTGTTGTTGTGGGGGCAATTCGGACTTGCTAAACACACATCTTCAAAGGTGGCTGCTTACGGAGCTCAGCCTGAGCGACTGAGATGGGTGCCCAAAGCCAGAGACCCTGAATGCTGCCAACCTGTTGGCAAACTTGGCCTTATCTTTAGTTACCCCGTACCCTCTCTCCAGGAAGTGGCTGCTGGAAAGTGAAACCCTTCTCCGGGTTATGATGATATTTCCCCTTCTTACTGCCGCTCGGAAGGAAACCTGGTGGATTAACACCTTGGTTGCTGTGTCAGGATGACTCACAGACTCTGGATTTTCAGTGTTTCAAATGTTTGCATAGAATGAGAGCTCTTGGCTCCAAACTTCCATGTTATTCCGGCTGGTTATTATGCACTTCTGCACAAAGGGAATTTTTTTCAAGCATGCACGCAGGTTTTGGTAATGTGTGAAATTTATGGCCCCAGATCTGTTTCTTATAGTAAAAAAGAGGTAAAGGAAATATGCTGACTTTGTAGATGTGCAGAGGAAATATAAGATGCAGGTGCCAAAATGTGTGTCCCTTGTCCACTGCCACCCCAGCCAGGATGCTGGTGAGGTTAGGTCTCAAATGCCTTAAAAGCAGCTAATAGAAAATTCACCACCCAGCTTGATCTTATTTTTTCCTTGGCAATATTCTTTGAGTAAGTGAGAGGAGACAGGGTTGAGGTGCTATTGCTCAGTCCTCTCCTCTGAGGAGCAGCACTGGCGCCCCTGGGAAGCACTACGCCAGCTGTAGCCACCTGAACGATGCTGTGGCTTGGCCCAACAGAGGTGGCTACCTCAGATCCCTGCCTTTAGGGCATGCCAAAATTGTTGCCAACTAAAACAGGTTAAATAAGACAATGTGACTGTGCCCCCTCCAGTCCTGCCATGTACTTTGCTGCTCCACCTGCAGTCCATCCATCCATCCATCCATCCATCCATCCATCCATCCATCCATCCATCCATCTATCCATCCATCCATCCATCCATCTGTCTGTCTGTCTTTCTGTCCATCCATCCATCAAATCATAGAATGGTTTGGGTTGGGATATTAAAGATCATCCAGTCCCACCCCCTGCCCTGGGCAGGGACACCTCCCATTAGACCAGGTTGCCCTAAGCCCCATCCAGCCTGGTAATGCACCCATCCATCCACCCACCCATCCATCCATCCATCCATCCATCCATCCATCCATCCATCCATCCATCCATCCATCCTTCCATCCTTCCACCCATCCCTCCCTCCCTCCCTCCCTGGCAGCAGTCTGAGCCGGGTCCCCTCTCTGGAAACCCCACTCCAGTTTTGTTCCCAGCTGAGCTCAGAGCACGTTCGGAAGCAACACCCAGAGCCGGGATTTCCTTCATGTCAGCACACGGAGGGGCTCTCCGCTGACTCACCGCTCTGCTCCCAGAAATAGCAGCTTCAGAATAGAAACCTCCGTGCCCTTTCTGTCCCGCAGAACAATGTCTCACACTTTTTTTCTCCCCCCCTAAGTATGAAAAAAACCCTTTTTTGCTTCCAACTTGGCAGGGTTACGCTGGAAGGGCTCAGCTGAATGCTCAGAGCACCTGACTGTGTGCTTTAAGAGGAGAAGAGTTAATCACTGCGATTGTTACTTACCCTGTTCTCGGCAGGGCTTTTTGGTTTTTTTTATTTTTGGTCTGGGGAGATGGAAACTTAAAATGGAAAGAGATTCAAGAAAAACCCTCTCCTCCCAGCCTGGTTTTTTTTATATTTTCACAGGGCAGTTATAAAAACGGGGACAGAACCATCAATGAATCTTATGGAAGGAAAAGGAATATTATTGAAGTGCCCGTGGGTTTTTGGAGTGTTTGCTTATTTTTTGTGATTATTTATAAAATGCCTAAACATCTGTCAAGTCCATCTCAGAAAGAGCAAGACCCTTCTATGAATAACTACGTGTCAGTGCTCTACAAATCCAGTAGCCAAATCTCTGTGTGTTGGCAGCTGCTGGTGGTCCCTGTGCCAACTCCCTTCCTCTTGGGTTGCAGGGAGTCCTCAGGGGCTGTGGGACCCCAGTCTCCCAGCCCTTTGGTCCCAACACCCATCGCTCACACATCCCAGCTGCTCCACGAGCTGATTTTGGGAACAGATCCGCTGGATTTTAGCCACTTGCCACCTGCAAGGGCCTTATCCAAACAACATCTCTTCAGCTGAAGACCCACTGGGTTGTGGGCTGAGCCATGCACTCTCTCAGCATTGGGTAGGCAGTTTAATAATTTCAGAGGTAATTTTCAGAGCTTCAGATGATTTTCAGAGCTTCATTTCTAAGTTATTCTGAAAATCCAGGTCTTGTCCCCCACATGGGGACGCTTTCAGGGAACCAGGCTGTTGGGTCAATGTGGATGGTGACTACCACCAGCAAACTGAGAAACAGAGAAAACCGTGCTCCAGTAAAAGACCATCATGAACATCGGAGAAGGGCAGTTTAATATACACCTCCCCTAACAATAGGGAAGGCAAGATGCACGTGGTCTGGCTTTTTTTTTAGAGAGAAAATCCCAAATGTTCTTCTCTAAAGCATGTGTTGAGCTTTTGAAAGTTCTCCCCTTCCCCCTCCTTCCTGCCCGTCTCTACAATAAGTACAATTGTTAGACAAGGCAGGTCTTTGTGCTCCAAATTTAATACATAGTTTTTGACCCATGGAGTGATAAGGTGGAAAATAAATGGTTGGATTTTCCCCAGTGTTGAAGAACGCCTTTCAGATTGACTTGGGAACTTGCCTATTCTCGTCTGCCCACCTGGCTTTCACTTTGATATCCCCAACATTATCATAACTTTTATTGTCTTTTCATGTCACTCAAACCTTCTTCACTAAATTACTTTCATTTATACATCCTTTTCTGCTATTTGGTCTCATCACCATCTAAGATTTAAGGTGGAAAAGGTTTCTTCTATTTGACAGGGTGGGAGGTGGAAATTACTATGTGAACAGTAAACCACAGGGTACATAAATAATATGTCATTGTATATCACCCAGCTGAGCCTTAAATCAATTCATTAGTTTGTATAAAGCTTTTGTCTGCTTTTTAACTGCATCATATCTTAAGTTGATTGCACATTTGCTCTAAGTTCGTGTTTTTTCTTTTTCTTTTATGTCATCAACTTTCAGGATTCTCCTATAGTTACACAGAGTGTGTTTCTAAAGATTGTTTTTCTTTCTTTAGAGGCTCAGTTTATGTTTTTCCCTCCACTTCGTGACACATCCCTAGCCCGGGGCAAAAGTGCACTTTTTGTTCGCAGAAGGTAGACACAGGGGTGTTCTTCACGGTGCGGGGAGGGAAAGGCAAGCTGAGATTCGCGGGGCTAATGAAAGAGGCACGGAGAAGCCACCGGTTGATTCACAGCGAGCCATTCACTCGCTTTCATGCTGCTTCACAGCAAAAAAATATAAATCTATAGACTGCACTGTCCCGTACAGGTAATTTCTCCCGATGCCAAGGAGCCTCCTTCCCTTCTCACGGGCTGAATTTTCTTTTACAGGCATGCTGGGAAAGATTGCATTTTCGGTTGAAATCCAGGAGATTAAGGCAACCCAGGAGAACCTTGTTTTGGAAGAGGATAGAGTTAGTGGAATGATATCTCTTTTTTTAGAGCTTTTAGTGAAAAACCTAAGAAGTTACTGGTTTGGGGAAAGAAGGAAGAGAGAGACAACATTTTATTGCCTAGTCAGTAACTGCCGAAACGCTGGTCCAGCCTGACTGCAAAGTGAAAGCAGGCATTGCTTTGATACCATGGTCGATTTTATTCTTCCAGCTGAGATTTTTCTCTTGCATTTTTTTTTTTTTTCTGCAGATCTCTTCTGCTCAGTAAATCAAGAGCTGCACACAGGTCCTTTACAACGTAGGCTTGAGGCACACCAGTATCAGCCAGGACAGCGTTCAAACGGTCGTGGAGCAGCCACCAGGAGCCCGGCTCCGTGTCTCACTCCCCGCGAGAAATCAAACCCTTTCAAACGGAGCCAGACTTTAATGAAGGGTGGCTGTTTAAAGCTGAGTTACCAAAAGCCTTGGCTGTGCCTGGACTTTTATTTTAAGGATTTGTATCATTAAATATTAATATAGGTCAAATAACTGAACCCCCTGAGCAGATGAAATCTGCACAGTAAAAACAAACACGCTGTATAACACGAGCCAACGTTACCCACAATGTGACTGGATAAATATGCAAATACAGACCCCCATTTCCCTGAACAAGTTTTCTTATTGACGTTCTGGGAGAACCAGAAGGAAAACATAAAAATTAAATAATAGTGGCGGCACTGAAACTTTTAAGGGCTGATCCAAGGCTCATTGACTGCAGGGAACTTTGTCTCTGCTCCCTGGAAGAGCTCTCGGTGCTGCAGAGCCCGAAACACACGCAGTGAAATCACCAAGTGGTGCCACATAGACAAGGCAATGTCAGGTTTGGTGACAATTATGTCCTTAAGGGCTTAGCTACAAGGATTAAAAAGAAAAATGGGGAACAGATCTGCTCATTTTTCACTGGGATCTCCTGCATGATGTTACTACAGGCTCCCCATTTTCGCAGCTGGACTCAGCCAAGCAGGTTCTGGGTGTCCCTTTGGAGCCAGGAACTGTGGCTTTGCACCTTGGACCACTCGTGATGACGAGAAATACGGGAGATCCTGTAAGAACATGGGAGATGTCCAAGGTCTGGGACCTTGGTGAGGTCCAGGCAAGATGTACACTTTGTCCAGCTCAAAGTCAATGTTTTGAGGAATATTGATGAAGAGCATGCAATAAAATTGAAAAGAAGGAAAGTACATAGCAAGGATGGAAGGGGAGAGTTTCTTGAAGTGATTAGATGTTTACAGCCTCAAACAATATTCTGGAGGGGTGCTGGTGGGAAGTCCTTGCCCTTGATCCTTTGATCTCATTTGACCCAATCTTCACAGCTGGCCTAAGGAGGACTTTTTGCTCCAGTTAGATCTGTGCATTCAGGAGCAATGTACATGCCTGAAGCCTGGTTGCTCTGGGATGTGTAAGCACTTGGAAGGACTTTGAGTCTGAATTGGATTGAGTAAAAGCTTAATGGAGGTGTAAAAAATATCATGGGCTGGCTTCTGATCCTTGTTACGTCTCAAAAAATTAGGAATAATTTTATTAAATTTATGGCACTGACATTGTAAAGTCATAGATTCAAAATAATGAGTGAAGTTTCTCCCCCAGTTACAAGATCACTTAAAATAATCGAAATTTTTTTTACTTTCCATCTCGATTTTAGGGAATTTTTTTCGCTTCTTGTATTTTGATTAACATTTTTTATCAGGTTTTCCAATGATGGGCAGCATTCTGGAGGTTGCTTCTTAAAATGTAACCCAAAGAGTCCAAATATTGCGCATCAGCGTGCTGAAGTGAGTGAGACAATGCACGCCTGGCTTCTGCCCAAGCGCTCAGCCCTTCCAAAGCACACTGATTGGAGTCATAACCATCCAGCTAAATTGAAGCTGGTAATTAAAAATATGCAAAATGGTTTGCAAATAATGCTGATCTCTCTGAATGTGGATTTTGAATATGGGTGTCTCTCACATGGGTAAAGTGGATAATTGCCTGCCGATCCTGCTTCTATTCATTGTGAATAATTGAGTTGTTGTCAAACACTTCTAACACTGCCTATCACAATAAATATGAGAAGACAGAGGGGCTCTTTGAATAACCTCATTTTTGTGGCGGAGGAAGCTGTTTCTTTTGTGCCTGCCTGGGGAATGGCATAGCAACAGGAAAGGAGAAAGACAGAAAGAATGGAGAAAGCGCCGCAGACTTTGCTTTATTTCTTTATTTTGTGTGACCACATGGCATGTGTGATTCCAGTCCTACCTGTGTTTCTCCAGGGCCTTCTTTGGTGCCAATCCCCATGGCTCGTTCATCACTGGAGCAGTAGTGTGAGCCTGAGGGATGGGGGTGGTGGGGAAGGGACCAGGGACCCCAAATCTACATGGGGAGCTTTCACAGGTCCCCAGTCAAGGCACCTATAAGTCACAAGGTATTTTCCAAAGAAGCAAGGCATGTTTGGAGAAGGGCTGAGTGAATGCCTACACAGTGCTCTCAGGATGTGAAATCTCAGCAGTGTGGCATCAAGAAAACCTGCTTGTACATGAGAAGCACAGCCTGTCCCCATTGCAGTGGGTGTCCCTACCTCACTTTTCCTTCTCCAACAGGTGAATTCCTCCCTGGCTTCAGCAGCTCTTTGAAGTTCTCTTGGTGGTGCTGCTTTGGGCGGTTGTTGTGTTCTTCACCCTTGGACTTTTGCGTGGGGACACGGGGATGAGGCAGGTTGGATGGGGGAGCGTTTTGAAGGTGAGAGCTATGCTCCCACAGATCTGAAGAAGGCAGATGTATTTTTTCACCTCTGTTTGAGGCTCGCTGGCAGGGCTGGAGGCAACCTGATGTCTCCAAAGAGCCGCAGCAGGTAGTGCCGGCTCTTTCTCATACACTCCCCAAGAGAAACCCTGACATTTTTCCACCTCCTTTCTTATCTCACAATTGAATTGTAGTTTTGCTCTGAGGCATCAGTTCTCCAGCCCCTCTGCCTCTTTCATATGATTCCTTAAATGCTAATGCAGGCTGAGCCTGAGGAACAGCCCCAGAAAGGATCGCTCACATCTCCCTCTTTGTTTTTTTCCTGAGGGACAGCATCCTGCCGGGAGGATTTCTGGCCACACCGTGATGAGTTTCACAGAAATTCCCTTTCACCAGCAGGGTCTTGACATCTGTGCTCCCGCCGTTACTGTAGCCGAGAGGTTAACCCAGAGATGCTGCAGCACAAATCTGTTGTGGCAGCGAGAACGAACCTTTGATACCTGGGAGCTGACTCCGCCGCTGTCTTCAAAGGGCTCTCGCTGTCAGAGAAGCTCTTGCCACAGGGTTAACGCAGCAGGTCTGAGGGCCTGGAGATGGTTTTGCCTGCGCAGCATCCCTTTTGGAGAGAAGATGCACTTGGGACCTATTACCACCCCTGGCAATTAGACAGAGTGCAGCATCTCCAAAATGCCATTGTCCATGCAAATTAATTAACACTTTACCCCTGAGGAAAGTGTTTCTCGGTGCTTTGGTGGCCCCCATCACTCGTGGCTGGTGATGGGAGTGCAGGCAGCAGCGGAGGCAGCACCGAGCTGGCCCATCGAGCCCATTATCAGCCCAGGGATGCTGGTGGGAGCAAGGAGGGGCTGAGGACACCTTTTGCTGGGACAACTCCATTTCTGGAGGCCAAGTGACTTCTAGAGGCCACAAAGCAACTGCGTGGCACTGTCAGCCCCGGAGCTCAAGAGGTCCCTGGCTGCTGGCACAACATCTCCTCCCATACTGTAATTGTTAGTGCATTTTAATAAACTCCTCCAGGGACTTGTGCTGTACAAAAAGTGTGAGTCACACAAGCTGGAAAGCGGACCAGCTTTGGGCTGTCACTTATATTGAAAGAGTAAGCACGTTAAATCCCTTTTCCCACTATTTTTCAATAAATCGGTTCTGGAGCAAAGCAGCTGGTTTGTGGGGGGCTTTGGTGGTGCCGCACTTTTCAATGACTCTCTGTGCTAAGAGCCACTCTTGGAAGTTATGCTAAAACAGGCCAAGCAGTTTTGGAAAGGAGAGGTGTGTCTGCACATAGCCCCCGTGAATGAGTTCATTCTGTGCAGCGGGGAAGCGCTCAGCGGGCCAAGGGTGGCCAAAATTATAGGCCAGGTAATTTCCAAATGTTCTTGGCTTGCTCCGCAGGCAGGTGGAAACCTGCTGATGGCAGGAGGAGCGAGGGCAGCTCAGAGCCTTCCAGAAGCCCTGGGTGAGAGAGCCAGGGAGGAAAGCATCGCTCCCGCTGCTTAAAATACCTGTGCACAAGGTGTCCCGGGTAATGCGGGGCAGGGATTTGTGTCGCTAGCACCAGCAGAAAAGCATGGAACAGAGGTGGTGAGAAGGTTGGGCAGCCCAAGTGTTGCCAAAAAGTGTCTCCCTGGCTCTGGCCAAATGAATAACCCACCCTGGCTGCTGAGCTGGGGGGCTCCGTCCCTTCCCACTGCCCTCGCTCCCCTCCCTTTTGCAGGGCTTAACTTCTCACACAGCAAAGAAGAGACCCAGGCTTTTAGTTTGGCTACAAATGACATGGGGACAGCACCAGCCCCTATTAATACCCTTCAGGGCAAAATATTTTGGTTGCCCCTTGGCCCTCCAGCTTGGCCAAGAGGTGTTTGAGTGAAGGGAAGAAGGAGCAGAAGAACCCCAACTAAACCTTGCAGGATTTTGGTGAACTTCCATTTGCTTTTCTCATTTTTGAACCGCGAAGATCTATCTTGTATTCAGTCACGTAACTACACAAATTAAAACCTCAACTTGGCAAAAATCGCCCCAGAGTCCTTTATTGGCATCTTTCCTGGAATGCCAGCTGTTTGAGCGAGGCAGAGAGGCCAGGCGCTGCTGATTTCCCTACCCTTGCAGATACCTGCTCCAGATTTGTTTTTTGAAGAAATAATTTAGCATACAGGTGGTTTTTTGGGTTGAAAGTCACTGTTTTTTTGTAGATTGCCAAGACTGATGCGACATCAGGTTTGGATCCAACTGCTAGCATCAGGGAACTGAACTTTTCGCAAAGGATGCGGTTTGAAGTCCATCTTTGAATTCAGTTGCAGATATTTTGGGGCAGGAATAAAACCGAGAAGTGTTTTCCTCTGAACTGCAGTTCAAATGAAATCGGTTCTGCATCGTGAATGGTGATTAGCAGAACTGATTTTATTACGAAAAAGAAAAAAAAAAACAGCAATGAAAAGTGCCAACATCAAAGCCTGTTCTAGGTTTGCATGTTGGAAGATATACATATTTTTAAACGTTAGACATTTAGAGGGTTTGCAGATTGCTGATGTACAGCAGAAGGCAGTAAATCACTTTGGATTCATGGGGCCACACTCCCCCATAACACCACGATACACTCATTAGCTGCATAGCAGATACCTCTGCCTGAAAGTTGTATTTTTGTTTCCCTGTAGTGCACTTAGAATTACTGGGGCATGTTGATTGATTCCCATTACCGAAAGCTTCTATCACGTAACATGTATGCAAGAAAATCAGCCCTAATTGAGAGAGAGGAGGTTAATGGGGGGAGCAGGAGAGATAACGGTGATAAATTGAAAGAAGGAATCCAACTAACAAAAGAGTTTAAAAAAAAGTAAAATTCACCATCCACTTATTCAGAAAGGATTTTGCCCAATACTTTTAAAAGGAGGAGAATTCCTGTTGATCAGAGCAAGTAAATGCTTTGCAGGACTTGTTGTCTGGGCCTCACTGATACAAATCCTTCTCTCGATAGGCAGCCCTGTTGGCACCACCAAAATGGCAAGAAGCTACCGTGAGAACTGCACAGCAAAATGGCCTGAAATTGCTTTCTCATTCCTCAGGATACTTCTTCCCATTGAATCTATCCTCCACTTTTAAAGTGACGCTATGCTTTTAATGAGCACTTCCTCGCCTTTGGGATGCTCTGGACAGTACAGCAGGTAAGGATTAAATGGGAAAAGGTCCTTGATGTTATTGAAGATGAAGGATTTCAAATCCAAAACCCACTTGGGCAGCCTGGCACAGACGAAGGGATGCACCGAGTCCCCTCCTACGTCAACGAGAGCGTAGAAGTCCCAAAGGTGACCAATCCCATGGGCAGCGAAGCGCAGACCACTGCAGATGGAGACCGGTGAGGACACACAGCCAAGGAGTAGCCGGTCCCTGCGGACCCCCGCTGCTGTCCCAGATAAAAACCCAAGCCTGGTTTCTCCCCGGGCGCCTGCTCCGCTCCGCTGCCACCCCCTACGGCTCCGGCAGAAGCGCTGCTCTCTGAGGCCAGCTTTGTGTTGTGCTTGGCACGCAACGAGGCCCTGAAAATAATCTCTTGTATTAGCTGAAACCCGCTCATGCCAGCTTCGTGATCCCTGTGAGATATTGGCTGCCAGCTCTCGGTGTCAGCGTGCTGGCCCGTGTCTCAAAGCAGTTTCATTCGTAGCGCTGCACAATGCGTACCTTCTCTCTGCGCCGCCCTCCTCCGTGGATGAGCAGGGCTGCGGGAATTTGGCTGGATCATCGCTTCCCCCAGTAAAAGACTGGGGACCGATGGAGAAAATGATCCCCCACAGGGTGTACCCGAAATGGCATGTGGTAAGTCTCATTCTGATTTCTAAAATGCTGGATGGCAGCCACCCGCTCTGCTCCTCCAGCCCCATACAAACTCTTTGGGACTGTCAGTTCTCCAAGGCCTTATTTGAACAATTCACTGAAGAACTGGAAGGGACAAGGTGATCTGAAAACACAGCAAAATTCCTCAGAAAACCGCAGGAAGGTTCTTGTCTTTTACCATATTAAGAAATAACTCCGGTCCGTAGAAAAATAGCATCAAAACATTAAAGTGAATTGAACAGTCATAAAAAAAATAAGCATATAATCATAATCAGCCGAGCACACCTTGAAGTAAAACCTGAATTGGTGTAGGAAAGCAAATGTTTAGTGACCTCCTGTAATCTTCTGTGCCCAGGGGCCAATTTTCACTCTGTCTTTAGAGAAGCCAAGTGCTTTGGGTTTTGCTGGGCATGAAGGGAGGGTCAGGCAGGAACCCTGTCCCTGCTGTGGACCAGCAAAAAAGGTCTTTTAGCTGCTGGGAGGTAGAAGCTAGTTTCAGTCCTGTGATGGAGGAAAGTTGCGAATCAGTTATTGAACCTACTCTTTTTACTTTGTTCTGCAGAGCTTTAGTGGCCACAGGGCTGCCTGGCGTGGTCCCAGCCATCAGCGGGGCCAGGACCCCAAGGTTTAGCCGTGATTGACAAAAGAACAAGCTTTATAATAACAAGAGCAAACCTGTGACAGCAACAAAAGGATGAAAGCATCAGAAATGGAGAAAAATGGAAGCACAAAGCCCCGAGGAGCATCAGTGACCAGAGAGCATTGGGCAAGCACCTGCAGCGCACCCCGAGCCGTTCACCAGCTGGAAAATGGAACAGCATCTGCATTTTCCTTTAGCTCAGCCCACATGCCTGTAACTGAGCCCATCGCTGAATATTCTTCTGCAATGGATTAAATATCTCAGGTGGCATTTCACTGATACAACAAAAACAGCGAGAGGTGTAGAGCGCTGGAAAAATTCCTCTGACTCAGCATCTCGGCCGTCCTTCGTAGTGTTGGTGTTTTTCTACCAAATACCATTTGGTTTCCTGAATTAAGAGATCAATCTTAATTCTGTCCACAGATGGGGAAGTTTTGCTATTTCCATTTTGTCTACATGTACAAAATAAAAGCAAACTGTAATTTATTTTTTGTGGACAAAATGAGTTTGGGTTCTTTCACTTTTCTTTTGGCATTCTTTCCCGTTGACAGCATGATTTGCACAAAATTACATTCTGTTGATAAAAATGTGCTGAAATGTCTTTCAGTTTCATTGACTGAATGATTTGCAGTAAGGGGTTTGACAAAATGCATGTTGTCGACAGAGCGAGATGGGGCGGGTGGAAGGGAGAATACACTTCAGACATATGGAGGGAGCAGTTACACCCTCACTTGGTTTGTTAAAAACTCTACTTGGAGACTATTAGAAAAGACTTTGTGGGATTCGGAGAAGACAATAGTTACTTTGGAAAATCTCATTTGCGCAGATACATCTGGCAGTGGGGAAAGGCATAAAGAAAGTTAATGGGTGCAGAATTTGGCCAGAGATCATTGCAAGAGCTGTTATACTTCTTTAGATGTCTTGCTATCCAAATAAATTTCCCCCATTAAGTTTACAGATTTTCTCATTCAGCTTTTAAGGGAATACTTGTACTGGAAATGAATGAGACAGGGAAAAGAAGTATGTTAAAATTTATGAAAACATCTGTTGGAAGTTCTGAGAAAGATGCTTTTGTTTTAATCATCTAAGCAAGATTGATGGATTTTATCAGAGCTAAGTACCGAAGAGTCCCAAATGGGCTCTTCATCCCAAAGGCAAAGCACTTAAGCATATGCCTAATTCTAAGCATGTGAATAATGGCCTCATTGACTCCAGTGGAAAACTCAAGTGCTACAAACCGAGTATCTTGGATTCTAAGGCACTTTGGACTAGTGTTAAAATCATGACCAAATTCCACTGAAAAAATAATCTTGAGCATAACTTGACAAAATGATTAGAGTTAGGACCAAGTGTTTTTGGTAAAATAAGCTCCATTAGGGATGTGCAGTTTGGTTTGATATGGTCAAATGCATTAGGATAGAAATTTGTGGAGATTTACATGATGCTGGGCCTTAGGTGTGGTAACACGGAGAGGATCGATCGGCGGATACCCAAAAATCTGTTATCCATAGTGATGTAGCTTCATTTTACCCAAACTTGTTCATTACACAATCTATTCACTGTTTTAAGTCAATTCAGAAAAGAACTTTAGCACCTTTTTATTTTCCTTAGATGTTTTTCTCACAGCAGCATTGTATTTTTGAGCACCAGGTCTGTGTGTCAGTCAGAGGGGAGGAGGAAGAGGAGCCAGGTCTGCGCTCTCGTTCGCGAGCGGTTCTGTAGGGGTGCTAACGAGCTGGGGCTTCTCCTGGGAAATTCGGGGTTGCGAATTCAGTTGTAGATGGTGCTAAGTTTCCATTGCAATGTCCAGCTCCATTTTCTCTAAAGGTTGCTATGGGTATCAGAATATGGTGCCAAACTACCTTAAACCACTATTCCAGACCGTTATTCTCATTTCAGGATGCAAATGCCTCGATTCCACCCCCGCACTAAAAAATCCCACTGGCAGGAGCTGGATGAGGGGAATAAACAGTAGCGCTTCGCGTGCTCATACTCAGTTCATTTCTCCCTGCTGTCAAAAATGATTGCATTTTTCTGTTCAAACAACAAATGTATCAAACAGAAGGAAACGTCTGTGCAAAAAGCTGCTTACGGAGGGACAAGCTCCTCGTGGCTGGATATTTTGGGGCAGAAGCTGAGGAGCAAAGCTGTCTGTGGTGGAGAGGCGAGAGGAGAGAGGGAGCCCAGCATGCACCTCAAATTAGACTTTGGATTCCCCTGATGTTTGTGGTCCTAAAAGAGCTGGTTTTTAGGAGTCCCAGTCTGACATAGTGTTTAACCTGGAAGGTGAGGGAGTGAGCTGAGGAAGGACCAGAGCTGTAAGCTGAGAGCATCTTCATGGCACCTCATCTCCTGCACCGACGAGGAGGCCAATGTTTGTGATCTTTTCAGACAGGCATTAGCCAGGTGACCAGATGCTCTCGTGCTTGACTCATGGCACACCTGCACCTGGTGGCTTTTGATGCCTATTTTTGGAAAGCCTTAATAGACATTGCACATGCACCTTGTGAATGGAAATGCTGTTTGATGGCACTGAACAGTGCACGACTCACAGCTGCAAAACTGCAAAACAAAATGTTTTGCAGAAATTTTGGAAATGGCTTTTTTTTTTTTGGCCATGAAAAAGCTTTTTCTATTTTGCTTGAATGATATCATCATGCTTTTAGCTCTCAAGCAGTAATTGTCATCCAACTAACCAAGAGCTGGAAGTGCAGACTTGTCTTCAGACTTAGGATGGGATGGTGGTTTATGTCTGATGTACACACCTCTTTCTGCTGAAAAGTGGGTGTCCCTAGGGCTGCCCCTACACATTGGCCAGATGTGGGTGCCTTTCTCAGGAGAACAATGGTCCAGGTAGATTGCTCTCCATGAACTCACGAAGAAGTCAGCTGGAGGCAGGATGTACTGCAGCTACTATTGTCAAATACATTTTCTAGAAGGAAATTTGCATGGCAAAAAATGATACACAAAAATGTTGTGTTTGCCAAAGCCATGGATAAAAAAAAAGGGAGTAATAGAACTGAAGTGAGATGAGGAACTTATGTTGAATTACTTCAAAGCATATAAGCTATAAGCTGCCAAAAGAAGTCCATCAAAGCAAACTTTATGCTTGAATTTGAAACACAGGCAGATTGTTCTGGAAAAGGGGTAAATGGGGTATAGTAACCAAGCACAGAGCTGGGGCTTACCTAACTGTACAAGAGGATAGAGTTTGTCGGAGCATTTTCTAAATCTGTTTCCATTATCTGAGAGTAGAGCAGATGACAAATCTGTTAGTTCAGAGTGTTGACACAATACACTTTTATCACTTTTTGTCAACAGAACATAATTGTGTTCAGATTACCCTGTCACAGGGGAATAGCCATAAGATCATGCTGTCCATAAAAATAAATGTCATGTTCTATTTCTGGGAAAACAAGAGGGAAGTAGGAAAAGCAACAAGAAAAAGAAAAACCAAAAAATGTGAACAACCTCTATTCTTTGGATGGAGTTCTCAAGTGCTGTGATAGAGCAGTTCTGCACCCACAGCTGACTCCCTCAGGTCCCTGCATTACATGCCAAGCTCTTGCACTTCTAATATGCTTCCCTCCCCATCCCTCCCACCCCACTGAATCCAAACTCTTCAGTGCTCGCTTCTCCGAGTGATCTTCTGTAACTGATGCCAACTATGAATCCCAAGCAGTGTGTCAGCAGGAGGAATTACAGAAACCCATCAAGGAGGGAGAGCGATGCTCTGCAGGGCTGGGACTCGGTCAGGGAGGGGAGCAGTGAGCCTGAGGGCAAGGCTGAGATGACAAGGAGGTCTCCAGTCTCCCCGACTGCTTTTAATGCTGGACTTAATGGGCCACCTTGCTAAAAACCTCAAGTACAACCCCTTTGGGGAGATGGTAGTCGCAGGGCTGTCCACTTCTGTCAGCCAAGCTGGATGCCTTCTGCCCATGGGAGGGAAGGCACTAAATTCCACCTTGCCCTGTTCCCGCAGAAAGTCACTCCACCTCAGGCATCCATTTCCTAGACAAAATGCAAACTCAGCTGCAGAAACATGTCGCATTTTTCAAGATTAAGCAAAGCGAGAACTAGTATTTTTAATAAAGCAGATGGAAATACTCAGTTGGCTTCGTTCTAATGGAAATAAAATTCTGCCCATCCATCATCTTTCCTTGCGACACTCCGGAGACAGCTGTAAATGGAAATCTGGGGGCTGGGGGGGTTTCGGGCAGGTAGCGGTGTTTGTGCGCAGCAGACAACGGGGATTAGTCAGCGCGGGGAGGAACCAGCATCACGTTGTGGTCCCTCACGGTCCCACACAGGTGCATTCCCTCCTGATTTCCTGTAGCAATTACAGTATGAATCACAGCACTGCATTCAGGTTCGAAAATAGAAACTTACCCTTAGGGGAAGAAACAAACAGAAAAACAAAGTCCCTTGTCAAAATCCAAACTCCATCTCCCTTGGCCCAATTTTTCTTTTCTTGTAAAGTCACGTCGTGTCTCACACCTTCCCATTAGTTTTTGACATGCTGCTTTACCGACTGGGGGAGACCCAGAGGGGGGTGGGGGTGGTAGAAGCCTTAAAAAAAAAAAAGAAATAATTAATCTCCACCGAGAGTAATGTGCTGCCACACATCACTCAGCGCTGCGTCAGTCGCCCGACGGAGTCAGGAGAGGTGACTGAGAGGAAACAGGAACTAGCTTGCCATGTTTAACGATGAAAACCGAGATATTTAAAATCTCCAGTGCCCATTTGCTGTGCAGTCTGCTCGGTGTGATTACAGCACCCAGACAGAGGAGCTTCATCTTCGGTGCTCTCGGTACCACTTTTATGGCAATTTAGAAAATGATCACATAGAGATGGAGACGCTGATTAGTTAACACGCACAGCCTGCGTGTGTTCTGTTCAGGCAAAGCTTTGAACTTCTAGAAGCTGTCATGCTGAGAAAACGTCTGTCCCAGAGGTAGCTAGGATTATATCGCTGTCTTTGTTATTTACCCAGTGACACTGTATGTAAGCTTTGTGCATGACACGGAGGGTCTCCAGCTGCATCTTAAGTTAGACGCAGAGGAGGTGCTCATTAGAGCCAGAGGCTGCAGGGAGAAAGCATCTGCCATCCTCCTCTAATTGCTGTCAGCTTTGGAAAGAGGGCTTGATACCGTATCTAAGCCTAAAGCCCAGCAGGACTGCTGCTTTGCTTTGAGTTTTCACTTCTGCAGCCCCCAAAAAAGTCATTTAGGCTGAGATGCAGAGTGAGGACTGACCCTGGCAGCTTCCCACGGATTAATTGTGAGCAGGTAACCAAAGAGACCGTCCTCTCTACATCGCCCAGCCTGACTCTGCCGCTCCTCTCTCCTACAGGAGCATCACTGTGATGGAGCCTGGGCTTCTCTGCCATTTTTCAGCTCACCCACCTGCTCTGAAGCTGCTTGATAAGAGAAGTATTTTTGCTTGCACAATTGGAACAAGGTAGGAAGGGTACCAGATACCACCCAAAAGCCCCAAAACCTGAATAATGAGCAAATTCTAGAGGTAAGGAACAGTGTGCAGCACTCCTGGTTTGCAGGAGGCACACAGACATAGCAGGGAGGATAACAGGCTGCAAACCATTGCTTCCAGTACTTTGCTCTGACTGGGTCCCTTATCTTGTCCTAGTATTTCCACACACTCCCACACTGGGGACACCCAGCCTTGGAACTTCACCCTGTGATTTGGAGCCAGTTATTTTTTTTTGTTTGTTTGGGATTTTTTTTTTTTAAATTAAATTTCTCCATAGTTTCTTTCAGCTACAAAACAAATGGTCTAATTTCCCCCTGCTTTGGGTGCTGAGATATTTATAGGGAAGGATGGGCCGATGGGCACAGGCACAGCTCGGTACCCAGAGGAATGCCATGAGCCGTGAGGACTCGGTGGGGGAGTAGCTGGGCATTAAACTGGTGTTCCAGAGAGGGAAGGGGATATAAGGTGTCGTCTGGTCACAGCTGTTCAGCCGCTCGGATGAGACGCAGAGGATTTCTCAGGTGGAGCAGGCAGGAGGGAGGCACTGAAGCGCGTTTTCATCTTTCCTTCTGGAGCGCCCAAACGAGCTCGCAGCAGAGCAGCAGCAACAGATGTTGGCTCCAACTGCTGTGTCAACATCCAAAAAAATCAGTGTGACAGGTAGGTATCACCCCCCGAGGTATCGTATTTGACAAAGCGGCCCTGGAGCAGGTGGGTAGCTTCAGATAATTGTTTTTGCTCCACGCCGGGTGGGAAGTGTCCCAGCTCCCGGGAGACACAGCCGGGACTGGCTGCCATCTGATCCTGATGAATTATGGCTGAGTCTTAGATGTGGCCCTCAAATTGACACGGGGCTGAAATGCTGTTTGGCAGATGATGGCAGCTCAGTGGAGGGACATAAAAAGCATAGGAAGTTTTGAGAGTATAGCAGCATAACTGGTATGTGCTGAGAAAAAAGCAGCGTATCCCCATCTCTCATGTCCCTTCTTAAAAGGGGAAACTTTCCCTTCAATTTGTGAAACAAACATCCCTGACTTTCCAGTAAGTCTAACTTACTGGAAATTTAAAAAGAAAACTTTAGCTCAAAGTAACCTAATGCAATGCCTTATTTTTCATAGTCACTGGTGCCAAGGGCTAAAATACAGCACTTCTTAAAAAATTAGGGGCTTTAAAAACAAGACACCAACATCTCTCTCCGATTTCACGTCGCCATTGTCCTTCTTGCCTAATTTCTCTCCTTATTAAAAAGGACCGATTAGTTGTGTCTACTCGGTGTGAAGAATCTAGTACCAAAAATAAAAGTGAACGGGGAGAGAGAAGAAACTAATAAATGATTCTGCTTGACACCTTGGCTAGTAACACCAATGTCAGCACAGCCACGGTTCAGTGAGACACTTACGTATGTGCTTATGTTTGAGCACGTGTTTAAGTCTGTTCAGACCCAGCCTCCTGCCAAGGACATACATCACTTGTGGGACACGTGTGACTTAAGAATATGTTAAAAGTGTTTTTAGCGACTTGGTACCGAACCAATAAATGCCCTTCCCAAGAACCTGACTAATTATGTGCAGTTATTTCTCAGATAAAGGGTGTCCCCAGCTGTACGGTTTGGCTGCTGGGCTGTCAGCCTTGCCCGTCTTCAAGGGTTGCGTTGACTGAAGGGCACTGAGGGGTAGAAGGAACCTCTGATAATCTGTCTCTGCATTTATCTACCTCAACTTTGCTTTGTGAGCCCTGGTTGGCTTGCTTTGATGGCTAAGAAGAAACCCAGCAAATCTGCACTGCTAATTTGTGAGTTTGGATGGGAATGAAGCGTTCTGACGTGATGGGCTCCAGTATTGGCCAAGCCAGCTGTGGTGGGGCAGAGGGAAACATGAGCTCGACATCTCAAACAAGTGTGCGAATGTCTTTAGATGTGCCTGGCATTTAGTAATGATCTTTCCAGCAGATCACTTTGGGTTTTCCAGGGGTTACCTGTGTGGTTATGACCACCGTGCTCTGGAAGGAAACATAAGACCTGCCCCTGATGCAGCAAAGAGGACTGATGGTCTGGAGCTGTTCCTGAGAATTCAAGGAAAACGGGAAAATTATGGAACCCACTAGAATCTTACAGCTTTGCGAATGACACTGCTATTTTTGTGGAAGTCATCCCAAGCTGTGCTTTTCACATCTTTTTTTCCTCTCTACTGACTGCATGTGCGGCCTCAGCGTTGAGTTTGCGAGGGGTCTTGCTGGGCAGCTGTAGGTGGTCCTGCTGCTTGTTAAACATGATGGTTGAACGTGTGGATGCACAGTAAATGAGTGCAGCTCATCACAGCCTTTAGGAAGCTAATTGGCTACTAAGCTTTTGCGGGGTCAAACACATTAGTACCCAGCCCCGCTCTGCTCTTTGAACAGCAAGTGGTTAGGAGCAACTCTGATTAGCATCCCTCTTTGCTCCCTTCCACTTCTGGTACATGCTTATGAGCGACCTTTTGCTGCCACGTGTATGTGAAATGGATAAAGACACAATCCCTATAAATAGCTTACAGACCATGTTAAAAGTTGTACTTAAAATAAAATGCATAAAGTTTTTAAAATAATCAATTAGAGGTAGCTCTGTATTTCTGCATTTTAGTCAGAGTTCGAGGCAGATGAAAAGCATCAGATTTGATTTTCGACCCTTCTTTCAGCTCAAATACGAGCCACGGACCAAGTTCAATTTATGTACATTTGTACCCAGGCTTCTTCAGTCTGTCGATGGCTGAAAATCCATCAGGATTACTTTTGCAGGTTTTATTTTTCACAGTTGCAGATTTCCTTGCTGAATGATGTGTTATTGATCTATCCTGTAGCTTCAGAAAAGTATGTTTTAGGATTCTCCCCTGAATGTGACTTAACAGCACAGAACGCAATAACACCACTAGGTGAAATTATTTTCTTGTGTGTTTTCTGAAAAGATGGAAGAAGATCTGAATTGGCTCCAGGAATGCTAGTTGTTCTTGTTGTCTCAATTTTGAGAACAATTTCTTGCGGCCTGGCTGCAACTGGATGAACTGCTCTCTTGAACCTTCCCCAGAACTCAGATAGATAGTTATTTATTATTTAAATATGAGCTAAGAGCGGGAAACTCTTAAAATTCCCCAAAGCTCTCCTCTAAAAATAAAGATCCATTAGTTCATCCTCGATAAATAGTTCTTAATTGTTCCCCCAGGTGAAATCGGACTCCTAATTTCTATCTCCCTGCATTTCCTTCTTGGCTTTCTTTGGCCATGGGTGCAGCATTTTTCTCTTGTTCTGCCAGTGGCATTCGGGTGACAAAGCCAAACTCTGCTATGCCGTGCAGAGGACAATGTCAGTTCCTGATGTAATCCGCATAGTAGCCTGGAATGACCCCCATCCACTCATGGAGACTTCTGTTTGTTTTGGCCAGTGCCTACAGCTCCATTTTCCCTCCTCTATCTGGAAGATATCTCGCATGTCCTCCCTGTTTATAATCACGCTCGCCTCTGATGTTTCCTCTTCAGCGTCTTTATCCATCTTCTGGATGAGACATAAACCCAAGGTCCTGAATGCTCTTAGTCATTGAAGATCTGATGGCACTTTTCACAAAAGGAGATGACTAACCTCCATGTCCTGGCCACGGGCCAACTTGGCTGATCACGCTCTGCCTACCAAAAATTCCTCCTGCCCTTTCAATGCTCGTGTTGTTTTTCACTTTCTGTCCCAAACGGCTATTGAATAGATGCTGCTTTGCACTCCATGCTGCAGTTCAGCAGTGAATGACACTCTGAGCTGGTAACACTTCTTTCTGCTTGTAAGGTGCTTTGAGTCCTGGGGGCATGTGAAGGTGCTACAGTTTTATTTTCAGCAGAGGTGCCAATAGAGCGATGGTCCCCAGTTGCTCCACACCTTGATGTGGAAGGATCCTGTCCCCCATTCTTCCTTACTAGCTATTTTTATCGCAAGCTATTCTTATCTCTCTAACATTTTATTGAATGCTTCCAATATTTATTCATTTTCTCATCTTGATTTTTTTGGTGCCTTTGGGAAGAAGTGCTGGGAAGGTGTTTAGCTGCTGTGACACAGCCTAAGGACCACGAGGAGCTGTGTGCCTTTCCAGCTGCTGAGCAACCCGGCCAAGGACTTTTTCCATATAGGGGAGAACATCTAATTTAAATGAGTACTATTAACGCTGGTTGTCTTCTGGTTGGCTTTCAGTTTAAAATTGACTAAACATATTACTGAATTTTTCTCAGAGTGGGTTCCAAAAGGATCCAGGGGACAGGAGACTGTGGTGAGACTTGGCAGGTAGGAGGGCTGCCCCCATGAAGCCTGCTCGCTCCAGCTACAGAGCGCTCTCTCATACTCACCCCATTTCCATCTTAAGGATATTTTCAGATCTCAGCTTTCACTCAATCAAAAAAGATGTGGCTCCAAACAAAGGATACCAGGTCATGCCAAGATGTATGTGGGAAGGGTAGAGAGGATGTGTGCAGCACCAAGAACTATATGCCAAGGGATAATCAGATTTCTACCATCTTTTCTATTCTTTTCTATTCTATTTGATCACGGTTTGCCAAAATCAATAACACTGATTTTAATACAGGTGCCTTTGTTCCCAGACATGGTCTGAATGAAACCTGGGATTATGAATTCTTTCCCACAGTCATACAGAATCTTGGGAAGCTTTCCACACAGTGGGTAATCCTTTTATTATTTATTTTTTCTTGTTCTGTTTGCTGTTATTAGCTTCCCCTATCCAGCTTTGATACTGCTGTGTTGGTATTTTGCCCTCCTGCAGCACGGTGTGACAGAGGGGCAATGCCCGTTACAGATGGATCTCGTAAATGGGCCTTTGGTTGGCAATGTGTCCTGGAAGGTCCAACCCAAATAATATCTGAGAAGGTAGTATTACGAGTGCTGTGTGGAGGGGCTGCCAGCCTTGGGAGAGTCAAAATGTGGGATCGAGGCTGAAATAGAAAAGGGCCTTGGAAATCTGCAAGCTGCCTTCCACGCAATCCCTTCAGGCACATTCAAATGCAGAATATGAGAACTCAGTATGAAAAATCAAGTAATGAAAAAAATTGCCCCAGTTTCACTTTTCCTTTAAAATTTGAATCTCAGCCCAAGATCACAAATAAGTCCTCTCAGGTTTATCGACCTATAAAGAGATCCCGAGAACTGTTTCGAGTAAATCTGGACTAATTATGGCTTAGTATTAAAAAAATATGTGAAATCTATGGTTCTGCACAGTTCCAACGTGAAAGCCGATGAAACTTGTTAAAAGGGAAAGGTGGCTGGTGGTTAATCACGTACCTGAGACGGAAGCGATGAGGGTCCCTCTTAGGGAGGTTTTTTGGGACAAGTCATGTCACATCTCCGTGTATCAGTTTTTCCATCAGTAATGACAGGATGGGAGGACTTATCTGCCCTACCTGCCAGCCTTATTTGCAAAATAGTTTGAAAATCCCTGGGGATGGCGTAATAAGCGTTAAAATTGCTTCATTCATAGCCATTTAAAGTTTCTGTCTTTGGAGGGGTAGGAAATCTTACCTTTTTCTGCAGTGAAGAGGCAACAGCTGACCTATTAGTCTGTGTCCTAAATATAGTGATCCATCAACACCGGGATCAATTTCCTGAAGGTCACTCGCTCTTTTAAATCCTGCCATCCTCTCTGAATGCAGATAGCATGGATTTGGCTTCTCTCTTCCTCACCTGCATTTTCCCTTCTTCCCCTCCTGATAAACACAGGCGTTGCAGCTTTAAGGTTTTGAGACCTTTCCCAGATGGAAAAGGTCATTTGTCTTTCGCTACTCAACACTCCCTTCATGAGTTCATTTAAACATTGCCAGACATCAGAAGAACAGAACTCAGCTGTAGGGTTATCTATGTCTTATTCCCCTTTTGTGTAGGTGGCAGAAGTGATCTAGAACACAACTGTTTGGTTCCCATAGCAATTTACAACGTGTAGTGCCCATAATACCGTACTCTTCCCACTCCTTATCTACACCTGTTATTTCTTCCTTTGCCACCCAGCTAAGAGCTATAATGCCAGCATTATTTTCAGGGGCATTAAGCAGGCTATTCCCTAAGTTTCACGCAGTTTCTCACTGCTTTGGGTAAGGACAGGATGTACTTTAAATCTCAGTAGTAAAAAGCAAGCACTTTATTAATCAGCCACTTTCAGTCGGAGTCTCAATGAAAAGTTAATTATAGGAGTGAAATGAAGGGATGTTACAGCGCATCTACTAATCTTGGTACATTATTTATATGAAATCAGTCATCAAAATTAGTCATGTGCACTATCTTGCTGTGTGTGGTCTGGTTTGAAATGGTGTGTTTGTTTCCACTCAGCTCCACTGGATACAGTTAAGATACACATTTGATGTGTTACGCAGTTAGATCATATTCTGAAAGTTTATTGTGCTCTCTATCTCTCTGTATCTGCAGCCTCAGCATCAAGGGACCATTAAAAAGCTTTCAGCTGAACTTTGCAGCGTGTCTGAGAGGAGACAAGTGACAAAAGTCATCCCTTCCCATAAGTCATCAGGCCCAGCTGCTGGCGCTGGGTCATCACCTTGCAGCCCTTTGCTGTTTCTCAGGTGCTGGAGGTGGGTCTGGGAGAGGGGCTGCTGGGACAGCCCCTGTGAGCAGAGTGGTGGCCCCGAGAGGCTGGGACAGCAGTGAGAACAAGGGCCCCATCACCTTCCCTGAGGAGCATCCCTTGCCCTGGGACCCACGCTGGACTCGAGGTGCTGTCTGTTCCACCGGGACCGAGATCCCTCTGGCTCTGCCGTTAGACAGGAGTAAACTCGTACCTACTACAGGTATCAAACCTCTTCTTAAGTCCTTAACGCCCTCTCTGGGACGTGCACCAGGAAGAACCAAGGATGACAAAGGGATTTCAGGTTCTTCCTTTGTTCTGGGTGGTCAACGAAGCTGCTCCTTCTCTCTCTCCCTGCCTCTCATCCTCTCCCGCAGAGGAAGCAGATAGAGTTACCAATTTCAGGCGTGGAGAATAGTTTCATGATCCCTCTTTAAGGTCACTGTCAATGCTGCTGCATAACTTCACTACCAGGGGCTGCCGTAAGAGCAGAGCTGGAGACGGGAGGGGGGTAGCCTTACGAAGGGGTGCGCGGAAGTTGCCCACTTAAATCGCTGAAGCATTTTAATTGACATCCAGTGACTCTCTCCTTTTCCGAGGGCTGCCCTGAACAGAGTGAGCGCCGCTAATGCCGGTCACGGGGTTCCTCTCTGCTCCCCGGTTTGGGCTGCAGCCCCCCAGAAATGCCTCTGAAATGTTCCTCTGTTCAGTGCAAAAGGGGCAGATGTAAAAACACAGGCACTCACAACACGTAGCTGTGAGCAGGGCCAGCTTCAAGGGAAAGAGCCAGGCTAAGAAGTCAGTGACCGTGTTGGCCGTGGACTGCCCAGCGCAGCGGAGAGTTGAGGATCCCTCTGAGTTTTTCCCAGAAGCTGTGGGAGAACTTGCCAGCTCATTCTGGGGAGCAGGGAAAGCAACGCAGGGAGGGGGAGAAGTATTCCAGCTGATCTCTGGGCAGCCTCTTTCAGGGCTCTTCCACCCTCAAGGTAAAGAAGTTCCTCCTCATGTTGAGATGGAACTTCTTAAGTTCAAGTTTGTGCCCGTTGTCCCTTGTCCTGTCCCTGGGCACCACTGAAAAAATACTGGCCCCATCCTCCTGACACCCACCCTTTCGGTATTTATAGGTGTTAATCAGATCCCTCCTCAGTCTTCTCTTCTCCAGACTAAAAAGACCCAAGTCCCTTGGCCTTTCCTCATCAGAGAGATGTTCTAGTCCCCTCGTCATCCTCATAGCCTTCTGCTGTCCCCTCTCCAGCAGTTCCCTGTCCTTCCTGAACTGGGGAGCCCAGAACTGGACGAAGATGCTCTTGAACATCTTCTATCAGGTACACAGCTTCTCAACTAACTATAACAACAAGGAACTTGTCTTTAAGCTGCAAAAGGGCAAAATGGAAAGAAAAAAAACTAAGAAAGGGCACAGTAAAGATAAATTTATGCTCTCTGTACATTTTTTGGATATTTTTTATTTTGAAACAAGATGAACATCTATAGTTGAGATGCATTATGCATCTCATAAACCATTAAGTGACTTAAGAAACCAAACAAATCTGGTGAGCTAGATACATCCACTCTTGCTCCTGTCAGGTAGTGCCTCACTCTGTGAATAGTCTCATTTTCTCCCAAGGTTTACCTCCCTAAGCTGTTTCTTGCAGTGGATGAGGACTCTGATCCTTTTTGCCATCCTTCCTATAAATGGGGGTGAACCTCTCAGCTGCAGCCTGAATTACTGGGGGGATGCCAGACATGAAAAATCAGTACAGCTTCTAGCAAAGCTAGGAAGCAAGCCACAGACTAGAATATTTTCCATATTTTATAGTCTTTTCTCATTAGCTTTCTGCTTACAGTCACTAAGAACAGGGTCAATGTCTTTGGTTTGTCACAGAAGCAAGATTCCAGAATGAACTACAGCAGCAAGTATAAAATGGATCTCTTGATCAAGGGTACATCCCCTCTGACTTTTCTCATAAGATATTAATAAGAGAGAGGCATTATCACATTCCATTTAACAGGTGTGTGTAAGAAGGAGAAATCTCATAATCATTTAATACCTTCTACAGTAACATCCCTCATCAGCTTTTGCCATTTATGAAGCTGAAACCATTTTCTATTTTGTTTTCCATTTAAAGCTGAAGATGAATTTCAGGAGGCACAAACAGCAATTTATTTTCTAGGTTTTACTTTCTTCATGCAAAGGAATGCCAAGGTAACCTCAAAGGGTTTAGTTTAAAAACAAGAGTTCAGAGGAAAAATACCACAGCTTTAGACCACTGTCTCTGTTAGTTTATTAAAATATTAGTCTTGTAGGTGTGTTAGATTGATTTGCCTTCGATGGTGTTTAAAAATAGTTGTGAGAATAATGGGTTTCATCAAAAATCATTAACTGGGACGTTACTTTCATTTTTTAACCACAGAACAAAGTGTCAGAGCCAGATTAAACAAGCCAGAAAGCGTTTGGAGTGCACACAAACAGCCAGCAATTTTTATATATATACCTTAACCATGGAAAATCCTGAAAGATATTAGCCGTCTTCTAGTGCAGATTGGTCAGGATCCCCAAGAAAGGTCAGATTGTTCGAAGTGGCTGGTATTTGTACCAGCTGACATGAAAAGGCTCAGTTATTTATAGTGGTTTGCCTGCGTCCCCACAATGCCAGGGGACTGAATGAGATTGCAGAGATGAAAGGACGTTTCAATTTAACAACTGCAAATAGCTGCAGCTCAGCAAACTTCTGAATTATGGCATTTCCGAGCCGGAGAGGTGCCCAGCTTAAGCACAGGTTTTTAACCCTTATGGGAGTAACGAGATCACAAAGCAACCTATTTTTTGGAAGGGGTGCTTTTTATTTTGATAGCGCTTAACTCCCCATGTAGTGCAATGCAAACTTTAGGGCTTCCCTTCCAAGTTTTCCTTATGAGCTGTGGCGTCTTTATCTGGTGGTGTCAGCTAACCACCGTGATGGGGATGTTTTTTTTAGCTATAGGACTTGGACAGGGAAAGCAGAAACTGGGGTCGAGTGAGGAGAGTGGTAGGACTGGGAAGAAATGTGAATCCAAGTTCATCAGAGTGAACGCTCATCCTTTTGCTGAATATTTGGTAAGTGAGAGACCCATCAGAGAAAAAGAAGACATTTCTGCTGAAAAGGAAAACATTGATAACACTTATGGGAAAAGATAAGAGCAGTGGCCGTGGCCAAGAGGAACAAAAGCTCCTGTAAACCAGCATGAGACTCTAGGAGGTCTGTCCTGAAGAACACCAACCACAGCTCCCAGTTTTACTGGACTAGTCGGGTCAACGGGTGATTTATGCTCAGTGGCAGGTCCCACATCAGCAAAGGAATGAAAGAAACGGAAGGTCAGCCCAAGCAGAAAAATGGAAGAAAAGAGGCCGTTTTAGTCAGTTGAACCTCATGGGAAAATTCCCGTTTTTCACCAGAAGCAGCACAGCCCAGAGGAGCCGAGCTGTGGTTGCTTTAAATCAGTTTCTTTAAATCAGTGCTGCGGTTCGGAGTGGGGCTGATCAGCCCAAACACGAGGGGGGAGTTATCTTCGAACGGCTCATGAGCCTTCCTGAACAGATAGGCTGGAAACAGCCCCAACGACTGGCCCTAATCCTAAAGCCTTCCCTCGCTCAGATAAACTCCCTAGAGCTAGAGGGACGGAGGAAATTACAGATATTCATTCATCTATTTATATTTAGACAAAAGATTAAACAACTTGGAACTGTAATGATATGTCCATGGCGCAGCTTCTGCAAACATGTAAGCACTTGCAAAACTTCTCTGCATGGGCTTAACTGGAAACGGGCTTGAGATTGTGGAAATTTTCCAGCAGACTACACTCATTTAATGAAGAAAAGTTATGACCAAGCTGTTTTGTTTTTTTTTTTTCAGGATGAAGTTACTGAAAACCACCATTTTGATAAGAACTGATTTTTACTGCAAAATTCTCGTTGAATTTGTTTCTATAAAACTCTAAATGATTCTGTGGAAGTGAAGAATCATGACTTTGTTAAGATTGCAGGCGTGTTCAGACAGGTCTTTGCAATACAATGTTCTGATGCTGTTAAAGCAAAATCACTCAGGATTTCCATTTTGCAGGAAATTTCAACTTTTCATGTTCTTTTTCCGGTAAGGAATGAAAACAAATCAGAAGATTTTATTATCTCTGGCTTCCAAGGGAAAGTCCAGGTTTCAAACAGCTTTACTAAACACCCTTCAACTGTTCACTGGCACCAGACCAGTGCCAAGGAGGGCTCCTGGGAAATTTTATGGAGTTACCATGTTATATTTGTTCCCTTCTCCCACCTTCTTTCTTTGAGTAGACATTTCCTTGCAAATAACACCCATTTTGTCGAGTCATGATAAAAACGCATGAGAAGCAGCACCTCTTCTCTTGCCGTGTCCATTCTTGTGACACGACGTGGCACAGGCAACCTTTGATGGGTCACTGGAAATGCTTTGCTTTTCACCCTCATGGTGTTTTCATCAAGTTACCGAGACAGAGCAGTAACTTGGGGTTTGATTGTGTTTGTGTGGTTTTGAGGGATAGCTCCAAGAAGCAATTACTGACCGTTGCTGACTACTCTAAGAGGAGTTTTTGAAGAATTTTGGTGTTAGAGAAGACATTGTTTTTCCGATAGTGTTTCATGCTTACTTACTCAGCCAGGGCTGCCTTCCTTGCACTGCTTGGGTTGATAAAACCCTCGTTATGGTCTTTGCGTAGTTCCCAGCCTCTCTTTTCCTTCACCTTCTCCCCAAGTCCAAACCCTACGCCTGTGCCTGGCACACTCAATATACAAAAATTAAGAGTGACATGTCCCACACCGCAGAACACCTTCTCCACCAGACCTGTCTTTGCGGGACAACAGACAGCTTTCTTCAGGAGGGTCTGTAAGGGTGGGATGAGTCTCTGCAGGAATGTAGCCTCATCACAGATGTCCTCAGTTTCTTCTCCAAGTGCCTGGACCTTTAAAATG
The DNA here is from genome assembly GCA_025769975.1 of Gallinago jamesoni. Classification (NCBI taxonomy): domain Eukaryota; kingdom Metazoa; phylum Chordata; class Aves; order Charadriiformes; family Scolopacidae; genus Gallinago; species Gallinago jamesoni. Next base: position 1,413,314 of record JAOQGH010000069.1, on the reverse strand, counting down.
TAAATACACAGCAAAATCACGCTGAAGCAGCGATTCAGAAATCCAATTTAATGATTCAGGTTTGCCCCTGGCCTCACAAAACACAAGGCCACAGCAGAGCTTGCTTCCCTAAGAGGAGATGAGGGAAGAGACTGGTGACAGATGTTAATTAAGCTGCAAAAATCACCTCTGGAAAGAGCTCAGGCGTGATGGGGAGCCTCCCAGTATACGTGTCTCCTTGGAGCTGACTCGAGAGTCCTACAATTAGCGTGGAGCCTGGCTATGAAGTGCACGCTGTCGGAGAGGTGGCATTAAGGAGTGCCTGTTTTCTTAGCTAGTTTTTTTCCCCTCCTTGATTTCTGCAGTATATACTTTATGTTAATTGTAGCAATACATCTGTCCTCAGAGTTTATCAGATTCGAGGAGATAAGCTATTGCCATCAAAGCCTGTTTCGAGCTATGAGCTCCCAAGTAAATCAATGTTACATGAATTAAGATTGCCTTGAGATTGTCTCTATAACATTTCAGCTGCCCATATCGGGGAAGAGTTTCTGATCAAAGCCCTTTGTAACAGAAGGCTTTAGGAATTTTCTCATGTGGCTTACAAACTCTGCGGCCATTCCATCTCAAACGAGCTTTAATTACCAGGGCTTTAATGGCAGTGATTTTATGAGGCTTTAGAAGTGAAATGGTTTATACTCTGGTGATAAGGACTGCACAGGAGCCAGTAAAAAACAAAGCAGAATTCCACAGCAGGGGATAGATTTTTTAAATGGATTTTTATGGGTAATTATTAGCCTTTTCCACCAACAGGGAAGAGAGAAAGTGTGTTAATGGGCAATTACATCTTTATTTTCAGTAGTTTTACCTGTTGTTCCTGCCTCTCACTCTGCCATTTTTATACCATTCAACCACAATTCTGTCCATTTGAATATGAAAAGTCCCCAATGTACTTCCACCTACCACAAAACCTACGTTTTTTTTAGAGACTACCTATGGAGAATCTTTTCCTTGCCTGCTGAGGACAGCTGTCACCACAACACCAGCCCTACCACAAGCTCCACACAGCTCGGAGTGATGGGCATTCTCCACTCACGGGATGGCCACAACGGAGGATAAATATGGAAGGGTGGTCTTGCATGTCTCGGCTGGAGTAAACATGTGGTAGTGCTGGGGTAGGCGAAGACTGCCAGTATGTACAGGAATAGCTTCAATTATCCAGTGCTGCTCAGCTCTGGACCTCTAGCAGAATAAATATTTACTACTTTAAATGAAATATATATGTCAGATGAGTGTTTGTTACAGTCTACCTTGGTTAGGCTAGGGAAGACTAAAAATTGTGCAGCTGGTAAGTGGTTCCTGAAACTAGATGCTTCCCTCCACACAGAGAGGTGTTGTTCCGAAGTCCTACCACCTGCAGAAATCATAGAATCACAGAATCATAGAATGGTTCAGGTTGGAAGGGACCTTAAAGATCATTGTGTTCCAAACTCCCACCAGACCAGGTTGCTCCAAGCCCCATCCATCCTGGCCTTGAACCCCTCCAGGGATGGGGCAGCCACAGCTT
>JAOQGH010000069.1:1385886-1411668 GCA_025769975.1 Gallinago jamesoni | reverse complement strand
TCTTCTCCAGGCTGAACAACCCCAGCTCTCTCAGCCTGTCCTCATAGAGGAGGTGCTCCATCCCTCTGATCATCCTCCTCAGTTAGACTCAAGCTTCTCTGAAAAGTTCAGATCTGGAAACTCTGTTCTTGCTGCAGGCCCCCAAGAACTGGTTCTTCCAGCACCTTGAGTCCTGTCCTTGCCTCCGCCATCCATTCTGGGTGTGAAAGCGGGCAAATTGTTTGTCCACTGTGGTAGTGTCAATACTACATCTGCAGCGCAGGCCAAGCTCGAGACCAAACTTGCCCAAGAAATTAGGATGCAGGTGCAGATGAGCCCAAAGCACAGAAGAGAAGACAAGTTTGAATCTTCTGGGGGTTGGACTAGATGAATCTCCAGAGATCCCTTCCAACCCCATATGATTCTATGATTCTGTGATTCTGGCCTGTGACTTCCACCTAGCTTGCATGGTGGAACGACTCTCCGAGCTACTACAGAGCGAATAATAATGCCACAACTTCTTACAGTTTCACTTCAGTTTGCTGGAAGGAGTGGGTCTGACCCAGTCTCAGCCCGGACAAGCCTCTGTCAGGCGAAGGTTGCAGTGATTTATGCCTCCGCTTGACGGGATCCAGGTGGCCCGAGCCGAGCGTGAAGCCGCGGCTGCTCCAGAGGGGTGTTCCTCAGGGGTATCCAGGTCACTCAAGCACCAACATAACGTTGGCCATTCCATAACATTGTAAATCAGGCCACAAAACCTCACGTTTGGAACAGTTCACGTCGTTGCCCAGGGCAATACCGCAGACAGGGCTTTATTTGCTTTGAACAAAATTAAAACGAGAAATAAAAACGCTGCTTTTGACAGCAGCTTAATTTTAAATAGAAGGCATATTAAATATTGTTTATTGGGGCAGTGGGTTAATTATGCAACCTCTTTCCATTGCATCTTGTTTATAGGAAGGGGCTGAATCACCCTGGCCTGTTGTGTCTCACATCTGCTAGGGCTGGCTTTCATTTTGGCAGAGCTCTTACCCCTTTGCCATATTTTGATACACATCACGATGTTTTTGTCTGTAAAGCCGTATTATCAGACTAACATTCTCAGACAACCTTCAGGCTGAGTGGGTTTCTGGAGGCTGGCAGCAGAGAGATCTTTCTATTTACCATCTTCCTAAAAATAAAAGTTGTAGCGAGGGTAATTAATTGTGCTCAAGAAACATGCCTGGTTACTTCTACCACAACTTCCTTAACCCTTTGGCTGGTTTGGGCACCTCTGTAACCCACAAATTGTTGTTATTCCATACAGTGAGTATTTTGTTAACATCCAATGAGGGTCCTGCGGGGAAGCTCTTACTGACAGGCAAGCTCCGTGCTGATTTTCTTGGTAAATGTGGTCTCACTCACTGGTATCAGTATTTACTTGATGTATCTGGTCCTGGGATTACAAAATTCTCTCTCACAATAAATTAAAAAAAAAAGCTGTTTAAAAAAATAACATTAAAGAAGTGAAAGTCAATAAAAACAGTGAAAGTCAATAAAATAACATTAAAGAATAAAAATGTCTGAAAATCTTATTGCTTTGGGCCATCCCATTGAACATATATGTTTCTGAAATGATCTAGAAAGCTTTTCTGGAGTGCCAGGAGCAGGAACAGGGTGGCTTTGTTCCTACATATATGTGTGTACACATGCACATATACATGCTAACATTTCTGACCCTTTTTACTGAGCACTTCTGTGTTTTAGGAGTGCAAAGTACATTGAAAAGATCTCATTTTCACTGGCTGGGGCTCAGTGTATTTGCACAAACCAGCTTGTATCAGAATTTGGCCCTGAATAGCTTTTTTTTCCCCAATGATACATAATAAATCTTCCATCTGAAAGATTTTCAGACACGCTCCTACTTGACTCAGGAGTAGTATTTATTGGAAAAAAACTTTGATGGAGAAGGGTGTATTTTTCCCATCAGTAAAATGCAGTAGCGCTAAAATAATAATAATAAAAAAGCAATTTGTGAGCTCATGTTGCTTTTGGGGAAATTTCATTTCAAAAAAAGCAATGAAAAAGTTCCAACAATGTTGAAACATTCTAAATTAGCTCCATACTTGAAAAAAACCTGCAGATATATTATTTTCTTTTGAAATTGTGTCATTTGTTTTTAAAAATCGATACTACATTATATATTACTTTAAATTAGAAAACAGCCATGGGTGGAACACAACTTTTAATTTCTATCAAAGCAAAAGTTTTCCATGAGAAAGAAAATAAATTTTTCTCTGAAAGGGAATGATATAATTGCTGGAACCCTCAAATCTCTGTGCAATGAAATTTCAATTCCCTGCTTCATTTTGTTCAGGAGCAAAATTATCAGCGGTGAAAAAGATCCCCCAAAAGAAAACAATGTGTTGATGCATCAAGCAACCCATTAATTTCCCCAATTCCTGCAGTCTTTTGGGTTCTAACTTCACTTGCTTTGTTTTGTTTCAACTGCTGCAGTTCAGATTTTATGGAAAGTTTTCCTCTTCCAGACTCAAGACCTGGTGGCCAAAATTTCAAAGAACACTTTGATGCATTTCCTTCTCTGGACTTCAACTTGCTTTCCCTTCAGGTTTGCGGTATGAAAATTGTGTGTACCACCTACCAGCCAGCAATCGCCCTGTTGATAGATACATCCACAAGACTTTCTAAATCTTATACACGTAAAAATGTGCATTGAAGCTATGACGTTTCCTCCTGGGGTAAAGTTCTCAGTTCTTGGAGCTGGGTATCGGCAGCTTTCAGTAGGTTCCTTCAATGTGTGCCCCCTTCTTCTGCCTCCAGTGCTCTCCTGAATAACTTGGACTGGGGAGAGGATGAAGCTCCACAGCTTGTCACCTGAGAGCGAGCCAACTTTCTTTGCCCAGGTTTAGAGATGAATTGGGGCAGAAGGAAAATAATAGAGAAGTCTACACATTTAATCTGGCAAAAATACAACGGCAAGGGATGCGTCAGTGCCCTGACCCAGGGAGCCAAGGAGAGAGCCAAGACTCTGAAGCCAGGACCACCAACCTGCACTGCAGGCCCCTGCTCCCCTGAGCTGTGGTGGCTGGAGGAAGCGTAAGGTTCACGGGATGGCCAGTTTTCCAGCTGCACCTTCCTTTGTTTGTGCCAATAAACCCAGACCCTGACATGTTTTTCTGTTTACTGCTTGTTCTCAGTCCTCCCAATCTTCCCAAAACTACTTCACAGGGAGAATTTCAAGGGCAAAGCATTTGATTTTTCCAAGTGCTGGAGTTTTCTGTGATCCTGCTCCAGTTTGAAGTGGTGTCAGTGGATGCATTAAAACATTCCCTTTTTTGTGTGCTTTCCCATTCTGCTTTGGCAACGGGCCGGCTTAAAGATCCAGAAACGATCCTTCCCGTTGTTGTTTTTGGGCACACAAGGCGAGCATTGTGCGTTGCTTAAATGGAGCAGATTCCAGTTGTTTACACTTCTTCATGTGGCATTGTCAGGCTTAAGCAATTTGTCTGCTGATAGCCCCATATTAGGAGTTCTCATCTGCAGCGTAGCTGGAAGATATGATCAGAAACAGACCCGTGGTAGTCCACGCATCACTGCCAATATGTGGAGTGACAGACAGCCCCGTAACACGGCTGCGGGGCCAGCTCAGCCAGGGCTGTTTTGCTCGTCTGAGTGACACTGCTGTGTATGAATGGCTCACGTTGGTTGTGAAAGCAAGCACGAAAACGTGTGAGATGGCATCTGAGGAGAAGGTAGACAAGGAGAAAGAGCTGGCTGCTACCAGCTGGATTTTCTTTTTTGGACTTCAGAGTCTCTGAGCTGAAATGCATTCGACTGCTGCGAGATATAGGAATAATAATAATAATAATAATAATAATAATGGCAATGATAATAAGCCCTTAAGCCATTTCAGGTGTGTTGGTGTTTGTCATCTGCTTTGAACTCTTGATTTTGCTTCTTTCTCCAGAGAAGGGCATGCTGTGAACAAGGGCAACTTGATATGGCTTTCACTTTGGAAAAGCTTTCTTGGAGTTTTCCAGCTTACAAGGGAGCTGTCTATGAAGCTACGCACACAGTCTAATTAAAAGCTTATGTGGCTGAGGTAGATAAATAAAGGGAGGTTTTATTTGAAAAGAGCACTTGCTGCATTTTTGGCAACTCTCGTAGCTGAAAGACAATTTGGTTTTGATTTTGCCACATCCCAGAAAAGTTTGCACCTTCATGCTGGCCTGTGGACAGGCTGCACTGATTCCTCTTCCCAGCCCTTTCTGACACTGGATCTGTCTTGCTTTGCTCCTATTTACATTTTATAAACTTAAACCCAGGTTCGCGCTGACATGCCTTGCCTGCAATCAGTCTGCAGCCCACGATGAAGACACCTCACCTGGAGCTTTCAGGCTCTAGTTTGTTGACCTTGATCAGGAGGAAGCCAGGATGCAGGAGCCCAGCAATCCTTTCTGGGCAAACAAACTTTCAGGACTTTGTCCTACAGATTTCCTCCTTTCATTCCATCTTTACAGCTCATTATAAGTGTAAAGCCACTTATTTAAAATAGAACTGTGGCCTGGCACGTTAGTGTTTACGAAGAAGAAGTTCTGTTTTCTGAGCCCTTGCAGAAATAACTCAACAACATCGGCTCCTGGTGTTGTCCCACATGGGGCTGACACCAGCAGCTATCGCTACAGCAGCCGCTCTCTCCCTCTTAGTGCTTGGCAAGATCACCAGGAGTGGGTAACGAGGCCTTGTAATGGTCTCTACTGGAATTTTCCATGCTGGGTGTATTCCTCTGCCTGAGTATTTTGGGGAATGGTCTAGCAAAAATAGCTCCTTCATTTTGAAGGGATGAAACACGAAGAAAAAAATAATTTGAACAACTTTAAAACACTTTTTGCAGATACTTCATCCAGAAGTTTACAGTACTATTTTGCTTCGGTGTAGGAGCTTGAAAATGAGCTGGGATCTCACCTGGGGACCAGGACATGGGTTTTCGAAGGAGGACTTTTGAGATCACTGAGCATTGCTGCCTGCACTTTCAAGCTGTGAAACTCCTGAGGACACCATGCTGATCCTGAAGACAGTGGCTTCAACAGTCAGACCATGGCTTTGCAAGCGCTCGTTGAGGCTGAAGAAGACCATTCAATATGGGGTAAGGAACAAGGAGTCTTTCTCTCACTCTCTTAACTCACCCTATGGCACTGAAGACAAAATGAAGACACTAGTGGGTACCTGAGAAGGTGTAGAGGTGGGCTGGGATGCAGCAGCAGCAGAGGAGTAAAGATCAGACGGGTAAACAGGCCTTTGGGATGCTGTTATATCCCTTTCCAAATTTGGCCAGTTTTCCCACTTCTCTCTGCCACTTTGCAGACTCTCTGGCAACTCATTTGCCTCATGCCCCATCAGGGCTCGCCCACAGAGAAAAATGCTGCATAAATACTGGTATCAGTTCCTCTCCTAGCTCGAAAGGTAGAGGTACACCTTTTTTCTCTCAAAGTCCAGTCTTGTTGGTTGGGTGGGTGAAACTCATTAAGTTTCTACCAGTGGGAAGCCCTGTTATTGTCTTGTTTTCTTCTTAAAAAAAGTAATCCAAGGGCATTTTGTTAGCAAATGTTAGAAGAAGTGAATTGTAGTGTCTGGCATTTTGGCCTCTAGCACTATTTGAGAGTGATATTGAGGAAATGAATCATGATTTGTGCTGAAGGAGGCTGTTGCTAGCCAGGCCGTTGCCTCACACATCCCAGGAGCTGGAATGCAGACAGTGAATGAGGCAGGGACCTTGGTGAAGAACACGGATGATGGTGAGGTTGAGAGACCTGAATGCCCAACCAGTGTCATTGTTTTTCTCCTGGAGTCTGTCAGGGAGCTCCAATGTGATGTTGGATAAATAACTTAGAGGAAACTTTCCACATAACCTCAATCATGCTGAATTCCTCCTTTCCTGAGATCCAGTCTGTTAAAAAATAATAAAGATCTCACCTAGATCTGGAGCAATGAGGTTTGTATTTGTGCTTTTCTACTTTTATCCTGTCAAGGTGCAGAATATTTTTCTAGTCAGCCCCTATATGACTCACATTAGAAAACGTGACAAGTTTGGGCTTAATCCTTCTGGGTCTTATCTCACAGGGATGTTGTAAAGATTAACTGATGCTAGTAGAATATTCTCAAACTATAGTAGCAATATAATTGGAAACTCAAAGAATGTGTGAACAACCCTGGCTCAGTACAATGCTTGGATATGGAGAACAGTAGATAAGACCTGAAAGTACTGTCGAAATTATGAGGTTACAAGAGAATACAAACCACAGAGAGATTCACTGATCCCAGTCACCCTTTGTGTTAAATAAAACGAGAAAAATAACACGTGTTGCCATAATTCACAAAAGTGCTATAATGGGCAAGCAAAAGGGCAAACAACAATTGCACAGGAGAACTCAATGGGCATTTCCTACTGTGCAAGTGTGAGATCTGCCAGCCTTAGCTTTTGCTAGTATAAAACTGTGTGCAGGTGTTATTATAGAAAATGTTTGGATTTTGCTCCAAGCCGTGTGGAATACCTGAAGGTGACCTGAATCTGTCAGCCCACAGAAACCTCTCCCATGCGGTGTCATTCCCCAACACCAGGATCTACTGTCCCCACGCTCTGCAAACCTGTGCCTGTGCTTTAACCCAGCCCGGGGGCAGCCCCTCAGACTGTGGTGTTGGGAGCCATTTGTACACGGGACATTTTAAGGGAAGTTTTCTCCCTTCATGGAAGAACCATCCCCCCAGGTGGAATGACTCTCCCGTAGCTGGCCAGAGCAGCGCAGAACAACTTTGGGAGAGATCAAGGAAGGGCTATTAGAAGATGGCACTTAAGGAGGATTGGTATGATCTGAAGAGGGTTTAGGAAGTCCTTTTCAGAAAATAACTGGAATTTATTTTCCCTCGCTAGACTTCCTTGTCCTGCACTATTCATTCACCATGAGCCAAAATAGACCAGAATACTAACCCTCAAATTATTGGCAATTTGTTCAGCTCTCTAGAAAAATGCCTCCAATAAACACAAACCCAGCAAGTCAGTGTAGCATTAAATCAAACCTTAAAAGATGAAAAATGCTTCTTTCGCTGTTTTATCTGAAGCCAAAAAGGATATTGCTTTACATTTTTTCGAAATAGAAGTGCATAGCTTTACTGCTGCCTTCCAGCATCGAGAGATGTTCCCCCCGGTAAGAGCTCATTAATTTGAGAGTAGGCTTGATTAGACTAGAACTGAACAAGACCGAAACATTTCATTTCATTCTTTCACGCTAATCTCTTGGCAGAACAAACCCCCTTTTGCCCGTCACCCCCACTCAAAACACAAACAAAAATAAGAGCTCCCCCTCCTTCAAAATCTGTATGGACCACAAAATAGCCTGAAGGACCCTTTTGTTATTACCATAAAATGCATTACACAAGGGAATAAAATAGCTGATGGTAGCTCAGGTCTATGGGATACTAGTAATCCTATATAATTGCCAACTTGTGGGGCAATTGGTGAAAGAGACCTTAAAGCCTTTTTATTTTATCTTAGTAATGATGAGGGAGTTACCCAAAACATATGAATGCACCTCTCCTCCTTTAGACCATCAAAGGTTCAACAATGAATTCCTTTCTTTGAGAAAGCTGGGCTTTAGTCTGCCATGAAACTCAATCCATGGCCCTCTAATTAATTTTGCTAAATAGATTAGCCAATTGGAGTTGCTGCTTCAGAGGGAAGCAACCTCCAAAACAAGTTTTTCCCCATTCTCAAGGTGAGATGTTTTGCTCACAGGACATCCTTTCAAGTGCGCTGGGGGACTTTTAGACTGGATTAGCTGAGGCAAATGGATTAGTCTTTGTAGGTATTAGAACCAAGGGCCTTTAAGAAAGGAAAACAAGGTGCCTAGTTTCACCAGTGTGCCACTAAAAGCTACTTAGTGCAAACATCCGTAAAACTGTCAAGAATGAGGACTTGTAAAAGCAACTGTAAGCACATCCTCAAGCTAATTGTAAGACACACATTTACACAGAAATATGCAAACGGCAAACACAGGTTGAATGGGGACCGTCACACACGTATCTGATCTTTGCGAGCATAAAGAATTTTTACTGGTGTTCTGAAGGACACTTGAAACGCCACAGCATCTGCTAATTTCTCTTCCGAGCAAAGTCACTTGATTGAGGCATTAATCCTCTCACAAAAGTAACCCCGAATGACACTCCTCTTTGCTGCCTTTCTGAGGGTCCGACCCAGGAGAGCGCTGAGCTTGGCAGGACGGGGGATCCACGCCTCGGCGGCGATGTGCAGCCACTCAGGGTTGGGTCCGGGACATATTTCCTACATTCACTTCTTGCCCAGGTGTGAAACAGTAAAACAGCAGGAGAACAACGCTTGTGTGAAACTCAGAAAGTGAGTGAAGAAGGCAGGAATCTAAAATACTTCTTTCTCTTAAATGGTTGCCTCCCTTATCCCAGCAAGCATTGACTTGACTTAGCATTAATGAAGGACATGCTCCTATTTCTATAGAAAAGTCTAAAAAAAAATAAAACCCCAATCCCCATAATTTAAATGGGTAAGGAATACATACCACAAATAAATGGAGTTAAAATACAGTAGCTACTTGACCTGCTGCCCCAACATCCAAAGGATATTAATCTCTGTAGAGGGTTCAAACACTGAAGAAGCAGCCTTGGCATGCTGATAGGCCGTTTGAATCATACACAGTGTTTGTATTATTATACACCCCCCTCCAAATAATTGCTTCTCTCATGGACAGTGTCTCATGTCCTTGGTTGTAAGGGAGGTGGTCACCTGTGTTTGTTCCAGGAAAGACGCACTTCATCTTACTACATCATACTCAAATGGGAGTTTTGCAGTTATTCAGTTCCTCACTAGAAATTTTAGGAATTACTATTCTCCAAGAAACCTGGAGCACAACTCTTTTGCCTTTTCTTTCAGTTACACGGATCTAGAAGAGCCTTGATCTAATTTCTGTTCCCGTGCAAAGGAAGGGAGTTACTGAGACTTCTCTAGTTCTTCAGGAACTTTCCTCTTTTCTGCTTTGTCAGTTCAAATATGCTTTTCCCAGTGATGCTGGTAATCCCTCCACTGATTTTATCAAGCAAAGAACTTGGTGAAAGCCTGTCTCATTGCCCGGTACTGTGGGTAGGAGCCTTTCTTCTGAAAGGGTATGGGAACATCTTACTTAAATGACAGTATCAAAGTTGAGAAATGGAAGAAAAGAAACCCTTGGGAAGAATCGCTAATCCTTGGTCTTTCTGAACGGCTTGAATAGGGACCAAATAATTCAAAGGTTGAGAGTGAAGGGTAAATACTAGCAATGCATTTATTGAATATAAAGATGCTTGAGAATTATTGTGTGTCAGTAAATACTCTACATACAAATTCAGTAAACAAACTTGCATGTTGTGTTGGGATAGTAACACCTCATTAAGTATCCTTTGAAAACCTGTCTGTCTTGCCAACTGTGTGAGACCACACAGAAATGACACATACATTTGAGAATGTGTTCAAAATACCATTTTCCTTATCTATTTCACGAGTACTGTGGAAATGCCTATAAAATACACCCAGAGATAATGATCTACTGCTCAGTAGCACCTTCCATGCAAGGTCCCACCACTTATTACAATCATTTGCAGAACTTTACAACTCTCCAAAGAAGAAGGGAGTATGTTTCTCTGGTCTAGATATGTCCTTTTGGCAGCTACACCAGGACCAGGGCACTTATCCTGGGGACAACGCTGGCCTTCCCTCTGCTCTCAGGGTACCTAGACCCCTTCCAGAAATACTGAGGTAATCTTCAGCTATAAAATGTTGATCTAAATTGTAAATATTGTTACATGTTCAGAAACACAAAGCTCCTATAGATCCCACTGTGATGGGTGGGAGCCTTGGGTGTTCGGTGTATCCGAAAATCCAGGCTTTTGGGATAGGATGTTCTCTGATTTGACCTGTCCAGCATGGGACAACTGAAACTGGGAAATCAGAAAAGGTCTTTGCTGTCCCACAGCTCTGTATGTGACTGTCCTGCAGAGAGCAGAGCTGCCATGTCCCAAGTATGTTTCCATCCCTGTTCTCTCCTGGTGTTAGAAAGGTCCATTTGCTGGAGACTGAGCATCTTGGTAAAAACAAACTTGCTTTTATGCAGAGCTCTAAGCCACCAGAGCTCCTGGAAGTCCAACAAAGGTACCTTAATTACATGACCTGTCTAACATGCACACTATTTGTTTGTGTGCTGTAAAGGACAGCTTCCCTCTAATGACATATCAGGGTTTACATTTATTCTCATCGCTGACCTCCGTGAAAGAGGAACATTTCAGTAATATCCTGAAACCAGCCGTGGAGCTGTTTTCCAGTGTAAGAAATTTGCATCTGAAGTGTACCATCTACGTTGCAGGTCAAGGAGAAGAGAAGTGCCACTTGGAAACCGATGAGGAAGATAAATACACTGCATCAGATGGGCTAATGGATCTGGTCATAGATCAGACCAGCAAGCAGGGACAAGTGATGGTAAAGTAATGTGAATGAAGGTAATGAAAACAGACTGGAAGCAGATTTAGGATGAACATAATTAGAGTTAATGTTAGCACTGAAAGCAGAGATTTGGGGGTTGGTGGTGCCTGGGGCTAGTTGACGTTTATCAGCATAGCTTGACTGTCTCTCTAAGTGGGGTTTTGTACCTGGGAAGGGATTCTGACATTTTGTTCACAATTGGACCACCTGCTCATGTCTCATCAGCTAAAAAGAGCTTAAAGGCTTCTTAGCACATGGGAGGTATGGATCAGGCACGCAAAAATATTTCAGTCTTGGATGCAGCATCTCTGAGCCATAGCCAGAGGAATAGGTGACTCTTATTTATGCCTTTATTCTGCATAATCAAGACATAAATATCTAAATAGAGCCCATGCCTAGCTAGAAGCCTGTGAAGAATTCCTTCCCATGTCTGGAACTGAAAATAGGCTGAAGAGCTGGGATGTATCGAGCTCTCCCGAGCTCTCATCTTTCCGTGCTTCTGCCCCAGTGAAATCCTGGTGATCAGCACAGACCAAGGGCCCCACCACGTGTCTGGTCTGGTGTGTCCAGTGCCAGTTCATGGAGTGTGTCACAACCCAACTTTGGAGTGTAACTGGGACCAGTAAAAGTCAGAATATGCTGGGCTTGAGTGCACGTTTGCTTTGTTGCCAAGTCTAAATGTTCAGTTCAGTCCAGTCTCTGACTGTTCCTGACCTGATGTGGTGGGCAAAGAGGTTCTCTTCTGGGACACCAACAGAACTGTTTGGGGCAGGATGGACAGTACCTGCTTTTGGGACCAGACTGGTCCATTTCACACTTTTCTCCCTCCGGGTTACTTCTGACTCCTTCCGCTTGAAGCTGCTGAGATAATCCTGTCAGTGAGAAACCAATTATTTTTTAAACCAATCATTGGAAATCTGCTACGGGATGACAATTCTAGCCCTGGCACATTTAACAAATGCACAAAATGGACAGACTTGTATATTTATTTCTGCCAAGGGTTGAACAAAAACTTCCAGTTGAACCCCTGGAATCCCTCCCCCCTGCTTTCCTCTCCTTTCTCCCCCCTCCACCCTTTGCCAAAGTTCAGCTCAAGTTGATGAAGAATGTATATTTTTGAATGGTAAATGCCTGGCAGGCCTAGGAACTATCTACAAGGCAGGTGTGTGGCTCAGGCAGCTTCCAACTCCTTGCTTGGGACTTGATAGGGCTTTTGTAAGAAAGCACTGGAAGAAACATTCCTGCCCCTGGGGGACAAGTGATTCATTCAGTCAATGAGGTCAGTCCTGCTGCAGACCTGCCTAAGAGAAGCTGCCAGCTATATTGAACTTAACTCCTAGTCACAAGCCATTATGGAATTTGTGCTTTTTTGTCATTTTGCAAAATGGTAGAAATTGTAACCTTGGGCCGAGCCAAGGTTTAAAATTCAGTGTCACAAGGATGAGCCATTAACACAGCCTGAGTGGGAGAGATTCATTCTTGGCCTGAGAAAGCAAAGAAACTTGCAAGGCAATTAATCTCCCCAAAATGGGGACATAAAGGGAGAAAGGAGGAGAGGGGGTGAAGAATAACGTGATTCAATCTGCAAAGTGTATGATTGCTGTTTCCCAGTGGGAATCTCCTCACTGGAGGGGGGGTTCCTAGCTGAAGGGGATGCTTAGGTGCAAAGGGGAGTGTGCAGGGAGAGAGAAGACCCTAAAACAAGTGCAAAAGGGACTCTTTATTAGGGAATGTAGCAATAGCAAAAGGGGTAATGGTTTTAAATTGAAAGAAGGGAGATTTAGATTAGATACTAGAAAGAAATTCTTTGGTGTGAGGGTGGTGAGAGCCTGGCTCACGTTGCCCAGAGAAGCTGTGGCTGCCCCATCCCTGGAGGGGTTCAAGGGCAGGTTGGAGGGGGCTTGGAGCAATCTGGTGTGGTGGGAGGTGTCCCTGCCCAGGGCAGGGGTTGGAACTCGATGATCTTTAAGGTCCCTTCCAACTCTAATCATTCTATGATTCTATGATTCTAACATTTAAAAAATTTTACAGGGGGGACAGATTCCTGAATATCTCTGGAGATACTCAAAACCCACCTTGCTGCATTCCTGTGTAACCTGCTCTGGGTGACCCTGCTCTGGCAGAGGGTTGGACTAGATGATCTCCAGAGGTCCCTTCCAACCCCTGCCTGTGATTCTGTGTGTGTGATGAAAACACAGCTGCTAGTGGGGAAGAGAGAGTGTCTCCAAGCCCAGGGTATGTGTCACCATAGCATCAGAAGGGAAGAACGTGCAAAAAGAAAGGCTGTAACTCTCTGGGTCGTGGCCCCCAAGGTGTTGCTGGTGGATATTTGGGGCTGTTGGGAGTCTGCTTACATCCTCCCTCCAAAGACTTCCCAGGAAACATTTTTCTCTTCTAATGGTGCTTTCCTCTTGCAGTCGGAACTATAGTTATAAACAATTGTCTAACTATAAGAATTAAGAAGAAATGTTAGCTTTATTTAAAGGGAGCATTAACATCCTTTAACTGAGAGGTCAACAGGGTTAGAGCATCAGGCAGAAGATGGCTGAGTCTCCTCTGATTTTGTTACCAACTTTCCCAAATCACCCTGAATTATCTCTAACCCACTGGCATCACAGGGGAGATGGCATTTTTTGTTGCTTTTTGGCCGTTGAACTAAATGTCTTCTTTTAAGAGGGGTTAGAATGTTTTGAGGAATGGGAAGTAGATATTCTGTGAGCCTTGCTAGAAAAGATGTTTATTGCTGGGCTGCCCAAAAGCTGTGTAGGACTGACAAGATGCCTGGGAGGAAGCTGTATGCACCTTAAATGTTGCTGCTGAGAGGACCAAATGCGGGTAAACATGGTTCTGCTTTCTAACTGAGGTCAAACAATCCAAATCAACAAACACTCTGAGGGAATATCATATCGTAGCATTACTTCAACCACTGAAATCATACTGAAAAAAGGGTCAACTTTGACAAACAGGAATTTAAGGGGATGTTTGTCCCTCCAGCTCCACTCCAGTAAAGGACACTTTCCCTGTCATTGTCTTATCTGACTTTCCGGATTGATTGTAACTACCTGACAATCTTCTCACGACAGAGATTTCATTGAAGACTTTGGCCAAACTACCTGATGAGTATAGAACTCTTGCTTAGTGAACCTACAAGGACCAAATTAGAACTTTTTTCCGTGATTACCCTTGAAAGAAAGAACATTTGATGTGATTTATATATAAGAAATTTTTTCTCTTTGGAGTTTTTGGAAGATCTTACAAATGTTTCACACTCCTGTGCGCACCCAACACCCATTGCTGACTGCTCTCCTCCCTTTGCACCCTCCAGTAAGAAACACTTAAGATTTTTCTTACAATTTCTTATATAAGGCCAAATGTATCAATGGGAAAACAACTAGGTAAAATGGAGTAAAAATTTTCCAGATTCATGTCAATACTGTGGGATACAATAAAATATAGGGGCTTCCTGGTTGAGGAAACTGTCCAGGCTGGTTTAGGTCAGAGGAATCTTCACCTTCCACTTCTTCAGAAAGCCCACGGCTCTTGTGTGAAAGAACATAAGGCTTCTTTGTCCTTTTGACCCCACTCGTACAGCTGTGAGTCGTGCTTGCTTCATCTTTTTGAGTAACGAGGAGTGTCAATGTCTTTGTGTGTTATGTCCCCTGGCCAGATGTAGGGTGGCAGTTGCAGGGTGGCTGCTGGGTCATCCTGTGCTCCTCTATTGTCCCCCAGGGTCAGGGACCCATAGCTATTGATATTTTGGAAAGTAATTGATATGGTCAAATCCAAACTACCCAATACTGACATTAACAGCATTCTGGAAAATTCCTGTCAAAATTTGCTGTTTCATCAAGATGTGAGTCATTGCAAGTCATAAGTTTTGCCGAAACATAAGAAGAATGAAAATGGAGAAGAAAAACAGGAACTGGTTTTAAGGAAGTTGCTTTTACCCACATTTCCGGGGCAGACAACCACAAGACACTGTATGACATCAATTTTGGGTGCAGGGCCTCTACAGGTGTCTAAAAACAAGCAATTGCCTGGTAAAATGTAACCTTTCAGTCAGACGAGCTTCTCGTTTGTACCTTCAGATTTCTTTAAATATCCCTGAACAACTGTTCCTTAATCCTTCCACACCCTTCGCATCTGGGAATCGGCACGTACACATCATCAAGATAATGTTTTAGGAAGACCACTGGTTATGAAATTTTGTGTTTCTAATACATCTATAAAGGTCAGAATTCACAGCATAAATTCACCTAAACCAAAAATAATGTAAATGGGTTTTACTCTGTTCTTCCTGCTGGCTACTTCTCCATCAATGTGCAAGCCAATTTCCACGTCATTCCTTCTACCCTCCAGGTAGGTTCCTCCAGACTCCTGCATGGTCCCAAGGATTCAGTGGGGGACCACTGGTGGCTTAGTGCACAACAGGATGAGTCTTTGGTGACTTTGGGTCTTGGTGATGGCAATGTTGCTACCCAAGAGTGGGCAGAAGAGTGGTCTTTTTCAAGCTTTACAAGATGTTTTAGACCTTCTGATTGCAGCTTCTCTATGCTGAGTTTTGGACAGTTGACAGGATTAAGCAAGTTTAAGGCAAAAGTTCCTATACGTTTACTCTCTTTATCTTCCATGACTCACATCAGTTGTACCAGGCCCAACACAACTGAACCGTGATCAGCCCTGGCAAAGTTTCTGGAGCTGTTTTATCAGCACAGGGCAGGAGGGTTTAGAGAGGGCAGAGAGCAGCACATGGCACGCACTTCACAACCACCGCTGGTCCATGTCAACGTCAGCGTATCTGCAAGGGAGCCTGGCATTCAGCCATGACCACTAATCAGCAGCTCTGGCCCACTGGAGTTCTGGCCAAAAACCTGGCGCTGCTGCCCCACAGGTGTGCCGGGGCCAGACAATGGCAAAACCAGGCTCCAAATATGACGGGCTCTTCATGAGCATCAGCCATCGACCCGAATGCCAAAGCCTGCAGGGAACCAGAGAAGATGCAACACTGAGAATTTTCACCCTCCTGTCAAATTTCTCACACACTTTGTGACAAACACATTGAACCTGAAACTGTCATACTGCTGCCTGTTCTCCCACACCCTCCCATGTCCTCAAAATGCCTGAGATTTTCCTCCAGTAGCTCTGCCAGCCCAGCTCCTGGGGACAATGCAGAGGGACCTCTAAATATTGGAAATATTGTTTGGCGTCTGAAATCAAGAACAGCATGTCAGAGATGCATCCCACAGATTTTGTGTTCTATGGAGGCTGAAAATGCAGGAAATAGAATACACAGAGAAATAAAATTGCTTTGGAAAGCAAGGACCTTTCTCATCCAACTCAGTCAATGTATTAATTGCCTTTGGTGTTTCTCAAGAATCCAGCCCAGAGGAGTTAAAGTTTTTGACTTTCCACATGGAAAAAGTGGAAATCTTTGTCTGGAGCGTGTCTCCTAAGCTGTTTCACTCAGGTATGAACTAAGGATAGTTCAACACATTCAAGAATAATTCTGGTTAAACACGTCTTTGAGCCAGACACAGACATTTCAATGAGAGCCCCATAGCTGCCTGAGCGCTCACGGGGGCAGCTCCACAAAGATGGGGTAAGTCAGGCTTAGACATAGTTCAGTGAGGCAGAGAAGGAGTTGTCTGACTCTTTCACATCTCAATAACTTATTTTTTCAAGGACAAAAGATTTGAATATGAACCTGGGGCCCAGCAAGGAAAGGCTTTAATGTTCATTGAATTTCCTGAAGACTTTTTGCTTCTTCAAACTCCACTAATCCGGGACCCTCTGACAGATCCTCCTGTCCCATAACATTGTCCTGAGATTGAGCTCAATCAGTAAGTCAGAAAAATAAACAAATATATTGCCCAGATTGACTCTGAGTGGTCTGCATTGAAAGGAAGGAGCTGAAGAGAAAAATGGCGCACGAATGGAGCTCTGAGAGACCAGTGAGAGGTTTACTTTGATTTGCTCACCCCCTTAAGAGAAGACAGATGTCCTGAGGCTTCGCTGGAGAAGGGCAGGCAGCCTGTAAGCAAAGGGGCTGGAGGGGGCAAGAGAGTGGTGTCTCCTTTGCCTTCCAGGTAAAACAGATATAGGAGTCTGCGTTGCTGAAGGAGGGGACAGAGAAGTTGCTATTTTCTCTCTCTCTGGTATGTGTCTACTGTTTCCGAAGTTGTGGAGCAGGGTAGGATCTTGGCACCAGTTCAGCCCCATGGTCAGTGGAAGGAGACCTGTTTGTGGTGACTGTCCTCATTTGTGACCCGCTCCCGTAGATCAAAGTGCGGCGATGAGTTCACAAGTGGAGCTTTCACCCTGGGCAGCCTTGGCCTCAGCCTTTGAAGAGACCAGGAAACGTACCAGTATGGGCTGGCCATGATGGAGGATGAAGGCCATCACCCAGACTCCAACTAAACCCGAGGTGAATGGGGAAATATGTCTTTTCAGGGATCATGGAACAGCCCTACCCTTGATGCAGTAGCTGAAGTGATGCCATTGACTCCTGCTGGGGCATGGGGAGGGCTGAGAAGACCCTGCATCATCAGTCCAGCAAAGGTTAGGGATCCCCTGGTCTGCAAACTGTTCTGGGGGTGCAGGGACCTGCTCTCCATGCTGTACAACCGTGAGGATTGAGGGACCTTGTTAGATACAAAGGGGAAGTTTCTTCTTGGCAATAAAATGTATTTGTTTCCGGTTGAAGTGAGTATCTAATGCAAGTGTCCTCCTCAGAACAAGCCTACAGCTGAAGATGGGTATGACTTAGGAACTCTCTGGATGACAACAGCTTTCCCAGCCACGATCTCTTAGCCACAGAACAGACAGGCATTGGTGCTCAATAATTTCTCCAAAATAGGGGCCATTTGTAACTTTAAGATGGACCCTCTCCCACTGGTGCCTTCTATGTTCTCCTGGGCTGCAGGAGAGCAGGACCCAACCTCCAGTTTTCCCTCTCCAGCTTTACGCTCCCCGTTTCACACCAGTGCCTGAGTGATCCTATGGAAACAGCCCCGTGATCCTACGGAAAACTTAAGGATGAAACACATTGCAAAAAGGCAAAGTGAAATTTTCCCTAGAGCCCAGGAGGGTTATCACCCCCAGCACTCCTCTTCTTGCTCCCCCTCCCCACTCCCTCCTGCCTCACACCCCCTGCCCTCCCCAGCCCCTGGCCCCGTGCGAGGGAAACTGGTGACTTGGGGGGCGGGGGGGGGGGGAAGTCTGAGTCATGAGGTCATACCATTATCACATTTCTATTCCAGGGCTTTCTCTCGCTGCCTACAATTATCACTCTTTTATTCTTGTACTTGGCTTCTTAGACTTTGATCTAGTCCTTTGCTCCGTACCCTTTGATGCATTTTCGCTTACATTGTCTGCAACCTGACCCTTTGCCATCTCATTCCTCCAGCTCCTCACAGCCCCTATCAACCACCCTCTCCCCCCTTTCATCTCTCTTTTGTATAAATGTGTACAGAGCCGTCACAAAGGAACTACAGTGTAGTCGTAGCACTTCCAAGACCCTTAGAAGTGCTGGATAAAATCTCTATGCATTTATTTTGCCCTGCACTTGGTCATTTTAAAGCATCTTTGTTTATTCCTTGTTTCCCTTAGACAAAATAAAAATGCAAAGGAAAGAAAAGCTAAATATGTTTTTTTTTCTCTCTCTGAATTTGTTATTAAATCCTTTTAAAATTATTTTTGTTGCAAACCTATCTTCAAGTTCATTCCAATGACATTAAGACTGCAGAGACACGGTACATTTTCATCATTAAATACTGGCAGGCTTTGATCATGTTTACTTTCATTGACGAAAAGGAAGGAAAGGCCAGTGCTTACACTGCAAATACCAATTAGTGTAGAACTACAGTGTGTGCATGTGTATTTATAAATATATATATTTAGGGGAAAGAAAATAATTTGGTTTCTGCAAAGTAGGAAATGTGAGGAAAAATATATGGTCATATTTTGCAATGTCTAAATAACACAGAAACAGACTTTCTGTTCTCAAAGGTGATTCAGGAGCCTGAAGTCTTTTTAAATCAATGGATTATAGGACTTGACCATGTCTGAATATTTGAGAATACTCTTAACCGCATCTTCAGGTACCTACATTTCTTTGGCTGTCAGGTCCTAAATTCCTTTAGAAATTTGGATTTTGAGTTCAGAGTTAGTGAGGCAATTTTATACGCTTTCGTCCTGTACTTCTGGGTGTATATTTAGCAGAGAGTTGGAACTGAAGGAACAGGGAGAGAAAAGAGATTTTTTTTTTTTAGATGTCTCTGCATATTCAGAGAGATATTTACGATAATATTTCTCTCTCTGCTTGATAATAATAGACTTGCAAGGGCAGAAAGAGGTAGCTGAGCGCAGCTTTGCAGGGTGGCTGTGACTTCTAGCTCAGGAGAGCGACTTGCTTTATTTTTAGCTGCTGGGAAGTGGGGAGGGAGACAGAGCACACGGGGCTTGAATGGTCCTGGTACCTCCCAGGTGGGTCAGGCAGGTCCTGTACGTTCAGGGAAGAACCCCTGCTTGGTACTTGCATGTTCTCTGGACACCCAGTCGGAGGAGTGACCCCACTGAGGGCTGATACTGGGCTTCGCTCTCTGCTGGAGAATAATTCTGCTCTCCTCCTAAACCCAGTCCAGCACGGAAATATGGTGGAAATCATCCTTTGGGCATGATTCCCCCAATTTCATCCACAGTTTTCATGCAGGACATTGGAAAGGAACAAGACCCCCAGCTGTTTTCTCCTGCCCTCCTTCCCCAGCGATGCTGGTCTGTGGGTGCCTTGGCAAAGCTGCATGTGGAAAATATTCTAAAATATTCTGTGTCGGGTTATACCCATGGTCTCTCCGGTCAGAGAGTCAGTCTGGCCTCGGCACCTGAATTTTTGACCCTTTCCCTCCCGCGAGTCCTTTTCTGTCTGAACCCTTGCGACTGTGAGTAATATTTCCTACAGATACCTCGGGAATTTTCTAGCTAATAAATTCCCCCCCCACCAGCAGCTCCCGAGGATGTCAGGGGAGCGGGATTGCAGGTGCCGGGAGGGGAAAAATAACAAAAAACAATAAAAAAGAAATGCAAAGGAAAACCTTGCCTCTTTTGCTTTGTCCTGCAGTCACTGGTTGGTTAAACACCTTTTTCTTGCCAACTGATTTCAGTCTCTAAACCCATGTTTTCCACACCAGCGGGCCAAATGGTTCCTGGGCAGTTTGGACACCTGAGGACCCCTCAATAGCGCAGACGCTGCAGTTTGCTCTGCTCCTCGCCGGGTCGTAGCCTTCCCCTGCTGGCTAAACCCTCCGACAGCGACAGGATTTTGCAGCTGGAAAATAGGTCACTTTCAAAGTTATATATTTATATACACACGTGTGTGTGTATATAATGCCCTGAAGTTGGACAAATAAGCAGAATAGTCACATTCAAGGGAGAATTGCAGTTTTACCTTTCATGAGAGCTCCTGAAGGGATGGTGGGGTTTAGTTGGGACATCCAGGGTTGCAAATATGGCAGGAGGCTTCAGAGAGAACCCAGACAAAGAGCTTTCTTGTGTTGGAACTGTTCAAGACAGAGGAGTCTATCAATAGGTTGAGGTACAGTTTCTGGTTGGTTGAGGTTTTGGGGTTTCACCAAGTGTGTGTTCATGGTGGCGTGTGTCCGTGCGTGTTCTCAAACAGCAAACATGTCCTTGAGACGAACTGCAAGATTTCTGCCTCTGAATATTCAATTATTATATTTAGAGGTTTCTGTGTACAGTGGTGAACCAGCAAGTTTATTTATACTGAAGAAGTTTCTCATCCATAATTGAT
Organism: Gallinago jamesoni; assembly: GCA_025769975.1. Lineage (NCBI taxonomy): Eukaryota > Metazoa > Chordata > Aves > Charadriiformes > Scolopacidae > Gallinago > Gallinago jamesoni. Next base: position 1,391,350 of record JAOQGH010000069.1, on the reverse strand, counting down.
GCCTAGATCAGCTCTGGTCTTTCCGTGGCCTGCAGCTCCTCTCATGTGGTCCTGTGTATGAAGCAGCTTTGAGTTGGGCACGTATAGTTTGCTTACAATCAATTATGCACATGGTAGACACAAAGGCATCATTCAGGGGGCGAGGGGAAGCTTCTCCTTCAGCTTCTAAATTCTCAGGGGCAAACACTGTGTATCAGAAGATGCAGTCGCAGAGTTCCCACCTCCCCGTGCCTTCTCTGATAGCACTTCATTCTCTGTCTGCTCAGGAGATGCTGCTGATTCAGTGGCTGTGAAGTCCAGGAAAAGCCCTTTGACTTGTAGCTTCAGAGTTAAGAGGGAGGTATTCAGTTTGGAGCTACTGCCGGTGATGGGAATACACACTTCTCTTCCCAAATGTATTGTTTGTATTGTTTATTATTTACTCTGTTTCAGGGGACCAATGCCATTTCAAAAGGAACATCATTCATGTAATGATTCCCTGCCAAATCTATCTATAGTTACATAAAACAAAACATAACCTCAGCTTTGCTTTTGGAATATATATGAGGCTATAAATATATGGTGCATCGAGGCATAAACACTGTGATGAACTAATTTTTTTTTTCTGGAAATCATCAGGATTTTTACATTTCACTTTTAAAGAGCAAGAATACCCTAGCTCCATGTAGCACAGACCAGCACTGGTTCAGGTGTGCATTTTAGCATGGCTGGTAGGCAATTTACAATTAGTTAAAGGAGTAGGAACCCAAATGATGGGACCTCCTCCTCCATTAAATCCCTCCACAGCTGTTTTTTCCAACTCCTCAGACCATCTCAGACGTCCTAGTCAAAATCTTTCCTCTGCATAATTGATGATCATATGGAAAATTGCTGCATCTTTTGGGTGTATCTTCAGTCCAGCTCTGGTTATGTGTTTGTGCATCTATCCCTCCTTTTATCTGTACAGGGAACAGTCACGCAAGGGAAAGAATCACACCAGGCAGAAGGTATTCCCTGTTTTCTATGTCCCATGGTGGATTTTTAAGCTTCTTTTCTGCTCTGTCTTGCAAGGAAGCTCTTATTCCGGATCTTAGTCCTCATCGACCAGGAGGTCAAGCAGCACGCCGAGCTCCACAAGACATTGGGTGGTTGTGGGCCACTTTCTTTTCCTGGTATCAGAGAGGATTAAACTTTGCTGTGGCTGCTTCACATAACTGTGGCTGAAAGGATATCTATACGGCAATAAAAACTTAGCTGCCCCAGCCATTAAATCAAGGAGTATCGGATCCTTTGATGGAAATATGAGTGTCTCTAAACTGGAGGTAATCGAGGACTGAATTTGACACACACGGTGCTGACATCTCGTAAAATGTCATGAATGCTTGACCTGACATTTTTCGAGACACAGCTGGTTCTCCAGGGTGGGATTTAGGTGGTGGTGGGAGGTTGGGGAGGTGATGGTTGATGTATCTTAAGAATTTGGTGAACTATTTATAATGCTCAAGGAAAAGAAAGAAAAGAAAAAAAAAAAGAAGTCAGTCATTTAGATGAGTCGGGGTAGCATATTACAGTGTTTCTTACCTTCTGAGCCCTGCTGTGTGAAATCTACCTGGAGTCTTTATGGGGCAGTTAGTTACTGCAAATATCCTTTTAAAGTAAGGGCGGAGGGGTTTTGCATTTGAAATAAGCTATTAATACCTAACAGAAACTATGAATACAGCAGATTTCAAATGGCATATAGACCTCTGGGCTCAGATTTTTTCCCCTTTTAACTGATCTAGATGCCAAGTTCCCGTTCCAGTTATTGGTAACTTTTTATACAAATCACTTTAACAGCTTTGAACATCTCAGCTATAATATGGCAGATTAATGGGACCACGTATTAACTGTGAGGAACATGGAATAAGAAGAGCCCAGCAAACACAATCCATCTGTCCTTATACAATCTTCAGCTCGCCAGATCACCCAAAAAGACAGAGCTTAGCAGAGGGTGCAGCTTTCTAAATGGGTGTGAGTTTTGTTTGCTTTTGAAAGCATCCCTGGGAGCCTTTCTCCCCACTGGCACCTGTGTTTTCTCCTCCTTGCTTGGCCTGAGTGACATGGGTGGACACTGAGGGATTCTGCAGGGGAAAAAAAAAAGTGGGCTTGATAATTTTTTTTCAGCAAAACTGGAAGGAATACAACTTTCCACAGAGCTCAGAGCAAGGACGGAGGTAGGTTCCACCAGCAGGAGAATTAAGTGAGCTCAGTAGCAACATGGGATGATCCCGCTTCATCCATCCCATTGCACCTCCCCATCTTTGAAGAGCTGGATGTGCTTATGCTTCACAAGGCCAAATGTCTCCTCCCTTCCCTGGAAATGTGTGTACGTCAGGATGGTATCAGTTCAGTTTTCAGACCATCCAGGGCTACTCTATTCTCCTCTGTTCTTCACCAGCAGCAGCTCATGGCCCTGTGAAATGCTGCGTTTCTCGGCTAGATGGCAGATAGCAAATGTTTCCACCCGGAGCACCTCTGCCTTCCTGTAAAAAGCAGCCTATACATGACCATTTCTATGCATCTCTATTTTTAACATCTGAAAAAAAAGCAATCGCTTCTATTTTTAGGTACAGTTCAGTTCTGTAGGCTGGCTGGTTCTAATAAAAAAATTCCTCACTCTCTAAAGAAAACCCTGCATTGAAATCACAAATCCAGGGGAACGTCCTGTACTATTAGCAGACCTACTAAGATGAAAACCTCAGCTTGTTAGCAAGCCCTCCAAACTAAAACGTTAATCCAGGCTTGAGAGGAAAAGCAAGCAAGGAAGAGGCAATAACCCCGGTGAGTTTTCTACCATGCTCCCAGGCTGCCATGAAAAAAAAAAATCAGAAAGAAAAACATCTTCATTGGTTCAGAGAGAAGGTCAGGACTTTGGACATCTTTTGGATCTCCTTTTGTCTGGCCCACTTGGCTGAGTTGCCAGCTGTGTCTCTGATAGCCGTTTCTCTTCTGGAGATGATGCCATACTGCTTTCTGCTGCTGGTTTCATGGGCTTTGGACCACAGGCTTGGAAGCGAATGTCCCCTCCTGTCTTCTCTGGGGGATGGAGAGCAGCTTTCTCTGACAGAGTGGTGCTGCTCTCAACAGGACCTTGCTCTTGTTCGTAACCAGGTCGTTGCAATGACCGTCCTGCATTGCTGTGGTCTTCCTAGCACTTTTTTCTATCATCTACAGGAGGTAGTGCCACCCTGCTCTCACTCCCTTCCTGCAGAACAAGGGCTCTGCCTATGCACGTTCGCCGTGGGCACGAGCAGGAGCTGCACATCAAACGCTGCTGTCTTGATGTGCCTGTTCCTAAAGCAGTTAAAAAAACCTCCTTCAGCCAGACATTATTCAAGGGACATCCTGTGGAAGAGCAGAAGTACAGCACATTTTGGATAAACACTTGAGGGACTCGCTAAGGCCACTCTGGGAAGTGTTTACCTGACCTTCGGTGGTCTGGTTCCTGGAGCCTGGAGTATTCAGGGTCCATCAGCCTATTTGGTTAGAAACCTATTGCACATGTTATGGCAGGATTGAAAGTCCTTTCCTCCAAATTTTTCAGAGGTTGCAGTTCAGATCTTGGCTCTACCACTGACTCCCAGTGTGACCTTGGGCAGGTCATGGAGATCTGGGTCTTCAGTGTTTTCAAAATTAAACTAGATAATGCCCTGTGGAAACCTAAAGATCTTTGAAATGTCATTCTTTTTTTGAGTCTTAGTTGCAAATCTGTGAATCTAAGATGCTGTTGCTAACTAAGCATGTTCTGCAGGGAGAAACACCACAAAGAATCTGCGAAACTGGAAGTGGAGGCACTATGAACGCAGAGATGAAGAGGTAGTTTCCTGAAGCACATGCTGTTCCTCAGGGTTCAGAGCAAAGTGCATTGTGTTTCCCCGAATCAGAACTGCACCCCAGGGACGTGAACAGGAACGGAGTGTGATTGACACGCCATTGCCCCGCAAAACTTGTACAGCAGGGAGAAAGCCAAAGATCTGCTCTTCCTTTGTGTGGATGCTGCCACATATATTCATCTTTCATCTGTAAATCAAGTGCCAAGAGTGCACCAGGAGCAGTCAGAGGGGAACCTGCTTCGGCAGCCCCGCACACCTGGTCGTGCAGGGAGAGAGGGGAGAGGGAAAGGGAGATCAAACCGAGTTATGGCATGCTCTGGTGTCGGCGTGTAGCTGTGATTGACAATACCGAAATACCTGAGAGAGACCTGACCTGTCAGGGTATCACCTGGATACACTCTCACTTCTAACTCATTTTCAGACAATTAAAGTTTTCAGAAGATAAGAAGCCCCGCAAAGAGCACCTTACAATGAACACGATGTGTCTGGCTTAATTATCTCCAGGCTCTTGCTACGCCCGTGCACCGTCAGCCTAATCAGGGTTTTGCTCATGCTGCCCACCAGCTTCTTCCCCTACTGGGAGCACAAATTAGAAGCATTTTTATTCCTTTCAAAGGAAAGAAATCAGTGATTTTTAATTACTTTTTTCCCCCAGTCTTTACAGCGTGAAGCACTGTAGCAAGGAGCAGGAAAAATGAAGTGGTCTTTTTTTATTTTTCCCCTTTGTGTGGGTGAGAAGGGGGGACACATCTCAAACTGCATCCCCTGTCCGGAGTGGCGCCGTGCCCGCTCCTATTTACACAGGGCATCGGGGGCTCAATGCAGCCCTTTGTCTCCCCAAGGCACAGATTATTCCAATTGTGTGTGGAGCTTGGGTTTGTGTGTTACTGTCCACCGGGGGCTAAGAAAACACCAAAGATGTTATCCAATACCATAACTAACAGAATGGCACGAAGAAGAATTCAAAACCTGTGAGCAAGAGCAGTTGTTTTTTTTTTTCACTCTGACCCTTGGACTGCTCTGGCTTGTATTTCAAGCCTCTACATTTTTATCTGAAGAAGGAAACTGCTTCTGTTACCTACCGACTTGCTCATTTTCAAGGTGTTACACACAGGGCTCACAAGCACTTGATTAGAGGGTGGTCTACTCTATAATTTATAACATTAATAAATCAGAGCCAAATAGTACAAACCAGTCTTTTTAATAGCTGCTTCATCAAGGATCAAAAATGTTAAAAATTGTGCTGATATGAAGCTCTCCACCACCATAACCTTTAATTTTACTTTGAAGTGGTCAGGATGTGTCCAGCAACTGGTGGATTTGCATAATTATTCTCTGGAATGAAGAGTATAATTTCACATTCTAGCTCTGTTGGTAATTCAGACTCACCTCTGCCGCCAGTCCCTGGCACGGGGGGGCAGGAACCAGGCTGGGCACACCTGGGAAGGAAGCTGCTCAAGAGAGTTGGAGTTGTTCAACCTGCAGAAGAGAAGGCTCTGGGGAGACCTTGGAGCCCCTTCCAGTCCCTCAAGGGGTTCCAGGAGAGATGGGGAGGGACTCTGGATCAGGGAGGGGAGCCCTAGGAGGAGGGGGAAGGGTTTGACACTGAAAGA
>JAOQGH010000069.1:1374562-1385536 GCA_025769975.1 Gallinago jamesoni | reverse complement strand
GGAGGGGTTGAAGGCCAGGTTGGAGGGGGCTTGGAGCAACCTGGTGTGGTGGGAGGTGTCCCTGCCCAGGGCAGGGGTGGGTGGAACTACATGGGTGGATCTTTAACGTCCCTTCCAACCCAAACCGTTCTGTGATTCCATGATTCCCTCGCCAGTGGCTGTCTCCAGCAAGACCCACGACCCTGCTGCTCCATGAATAGCTGGTAGATCTCTGTTATGGTGTGTCACCACCGTTGAATAACTGCTGTGGCACGAACAGGCATGGTTCCAAATTTTGGCTACGTAAAGCTGAAAGCACGTTTTGGTCCGCGGAAGGAGGCATGTCCTTTCCCTGCTCCCCCACCTTCCTACCCAACACCGCTGCGTGCTCGGGACCCGGCCTGGCTCCCTGCCAGCCCCCCGACGGGCTGTGGTGGTGGAGGATGCTCGATAAGCCTCTGGAAACGCGTCTACCTGAAGGTAAGGGTTGGTGGAGGTGTTAACACCCGCAGCACGGAGAGCCCTAGCTCTTGGCAGCTGTGTTTTCCCGTCAGGTAACAGTCATTTGTTATCATATACACACACCACAGAGTGACATAGCTTGTAGGGGTGAATCATGCATAATTGTGGCTTCTTACATGACAGTTCATATATTAACAAGTAACTTATTTGTGCTCCGTGCTGAATGAGTACAGCAGGAGCGTGTGGACCTCTGGTGTCAGAACCAAATTCATCATTATCTGGAGATAAAACAGGAGTTCAGTGGTTAAGAATGAAATGAGAAAATAATTGCTGGTTTGATTTGCCTGTACGGCGGGAAACATTGCTTTGATTTATGTTTATATCTCTAGATACCTAGTGAAAATACGATAGCAACCAGGAATCAACCATTCTTAGGCTGAACATAATGAAAAGCAGTAAGAGACAGGCTCATAACCGTACTCCCCACGTTCTGCAGTGCCTTTTTGGATGACAACTGGAGACCATGGGCACGAAGAGAAGGTAGTCTCCATGAACTAGAGACTGCTACATGGCATAGGCTTGAGGAAGTTCAACAGGGGATGGTGGGACATTGAGCCGGAGTGGTCACATGCGACACTGACCTTCAGAGTAGCAAAGGACAGGGACTTTGCCTGGGTGCAACAGTGTCTGGCACCTTGTGTGTCAGCATCAGCTCATTATGGGTTATCCTACCCCAGAATGTCCCAGAGCTGTGGAAAATTATGTTCACAGCAAGTCCTACACCAGTCCCACCAGGCAGCGAGGGACTCATTACACAGGCACTTCCAACGTTCATGTCTCCCAGGGGGATGTAGCCTGTAGGATTCCTGTAAAAGGGCTACAAACTGTCGGAGATTTTCTCTCCTGGAGCCAAGAGGAGCAGAGCAGGCTGCCAGCACCGCTCCCCGGCCAGGTCTGACACCTTGGGCTCGAGCTCCCCGCTCCCCAGCCCTGGATGGGAGCACAGAGGGAGGGGTGGCACGGCCACGGCCAGCCCCCACCTCTGATGAAGTGTGTGGAGAAGACACAGCATGCAGGACACTTGGCCACAGTACAGGGAGGGGGGGGGGAAATAATATTCATTGGGGAGACCCTCGGTTCCTGCTGGAGGAGCAAGGGGAGACACCTCTGCACGTTACAGGGTAGGGCAGTTCTGGCCACAGCACAAAACATCCTGGGGAGTGGGACCCTTGGGGTGTTGAGAGTAGGTTTGCTAATGGATCTCCTAGGGGTTGATGGATTTAATGGGTGAAGTAAGTCTGCTCTTATTTATTTTATTTTTTTGGCAGCTGCTGCAAGTGGAATTTTATGCATTTTTCTGGCTGTTACTGCTTGTCTGGGCTATTTAGATGTTGAGCTACACTTGTTTCCCTCATGGTGGACCTTTTTTCAAGAGCAACTGAGACACCTTCGGCAACAGCATGTTATGGTGCACTTCCATTTATAAAATGTTCTGTGCAGTTTTAGAAATGAGCTCTGAAATGGTTATTAGGCACTGTGTGAGCAGATTTGATCAGAAGCTCAGCAGTAGATCACAGAGAGCTATTGTTGTACCCAGTCTACTGACCTGATAGCTCTGTAACAAACAATCTGCTAAGGGTTGGTGGGGGCAACTATGAATATCTGTACGTGTGAGTGCTGCAGGCCTCATTTTCCCTCTCCCTGTGGTATTCCCTTCTATCCTGCTGTGGCTTTTCTTGCCTTTGTCGCTATCGAGGCATTTAGCTGTGTTTCTGCTGCTGGGCTGACACTTGTTTTACACAGATGAGGTCTAAGTGGGACACCTTGCTCAGCCTTTAGCACCAACAGCTCTCACTCAGGCCACTGAACCTTTTGGTAGATAAACAACATTCCTCAATTTTAGGCCTTAACAAATCCCAGTTTTTGAGATCTTAGCTGACACTTTGTGTGATTTTTTTCCACCTCTTAATTTCTGCAGAAATCCCTGCTACTGGCTACAGCTTTTGTACTTCAAAACCCAAACTGATTTCTTCCTGTTGATAATCTGTTAAGATCCTGGTCTGAGAAGAGATAAAACATTCCCTTTGACTTCCATATAACCACCCGAGGACCAAAACGTTCTGTGCAAAGTGAGTAAGGATAATAGACGCTAAAACCTTGACTAATTTAAATCAGCGCAGCTCTATACGTGTTAAGTTTTGCTCTAGGCACAGACCTGGCCTAGAGCAATATTTCATTTTTGTTATAATCTCTCCCTATAATTCAATTCCTCTCACCTTGTAATACTCTTGCTGCTCTCTGCTGAACACCCTCCAACTTGTCACTGTCTTTCTCACCATTAGTCACCCGGAGTAAAGGCTGGGCTGGATACCCAAGGTCTGCCAGCCTCTATGGGCGGTGGGTTGACCTCTTGGCCAGATGAGCTGGATCAGAGCTGGACACAAACAGACTGGTTTTTCTCTGCCTTGTGTCTACAAGGTCTCTGCTGAGGGAAACCAGCTCTCAACAGAATCTCCTTTTCTGCTATCTCATCATCTTTCAAATTCTTATCCAGGCTGAAGTGTAGCTATCCATAAATCTTTTGTTCCTATCAAGATTTCTCCCTGACCCTCTTTCTAAGATTGTGAGATGGTTTATAAACTCAGGAATCAGTAGATAATTTTTTTGCTCCTCTTGGTAAATACCTGAATAGAGTGCATATTTATCTCAACTATGCAGTAATATCAGCTAGCAGTCTCAACCTATAGCGTGTAACATCTCTTCTGCTGCTTCAATAAAGATTTAGAAGGCAGAGTCACATCTATAGAGAGTTACGTGAAGAAGTAATGTCCTTTTCTGATATTACAAATGCAGTAACACCCAAAATAAAAGCTCTACTGAAAATTTATATTTTCTCAGTCAGGATACTGAAGAAATTGCTGTGAGATTATGACCTAGTAGTGAAATAATGGTCCGGAAGACTGTCTTCCCTCTGCTGCTATGCACCACTGAATGCTACTGATTTTCATAGTTAATCATAAATGCTTGCCCTAAGTTAATTGGTGTCCTCATTATGTCATACTTAACTGCAGCTTAGGAGAGTTTTTTGCCATTAACTTCCACACCAGTTAGCCTTATGGCATCAAGCAGCAGAAATAATGAAGAAAGGATCCCCAAAACAAATTGACCATCAGTGCGACCACCACATCACCATTTACATTTGCAAAGGTCAGAAGGAAATGTTCCCGTCAGTCTACATATGTCTCACTCTGCACATTTCATGAATGCCACAAGCCAGAGTCATCCTCATGGACACCTCTAGGGAGTAATTAGCAGCAATCCAGTGACAGCCTAACAGTGCCAGTCAAAATGCTACAATTTGGGATTTAGTATCTAGAAATGCCAAAGAGTTGAGGTTTTCACATAAAACTTCAGAGTCTTGAAGCTGTCTAAGAGACATGGGTGCTCTCAGGGCAAAGCTTCAGATCCTTACTCTACTCTCCTTTGCAGGACTCTGTGTGTTGAAACTCAAAGAAGAAACCATAATTCCCATGGCTTGGGCTGTGAGGGTTAAAGAAAGGTGGTACTTCTTTATCTAAAATGATGCATTTTGGGATAAGGAGTGAGAGAAGTAGGAGAATGGGGTCGTAGCTATGGCAAAAAGTGACTAGTTTTTGTTTTCATAACTAACAGATTCTTGTGTTTTGTTTTTTGTTTTTTTTAAAAAAAAAACTATGTATTTTTCTATATGAAGTGCTGCAATAAACCTAAGTCAGGTGCACCCACCTCTCATGGTATCAGACCGGTGTCCTCAGTGCCTTGCTGGAACAGCCACTGAGGAACTCCTTGCTCCAGAGCCACACTGACTGACCCTCTTGCTGGGTGCTTACTTTTGCTTTTTCCTGTTTTATTCACCTTTTAATCCTAGTTAAAAGCTACTCAAAGGTTTGATCTTTGTAAGCATTTTACCTAAGGCATGATTCCACCTCAAACCTTAATCCAAATAAGCTCAGAAACCAACCTGTCTGACCGAGCTTCTAAAAACATCCCCTGTGTAACAAGGCGACCTGGACGCTGCAAAGCAATATCTTCACGAGCACCTGATGCTCACCCAGGGGAGTCAGCAGAGATCCTGGCCCAAGGCTTCCCAGGAGAAATTCCACATGGTTACCCAGAGATAGTTAAAATTGCATTTTGAGATGTTGCATCAGGGTGCAGTCTATCACTAACATTATCTTTCAAAATTCCCAGCCTTACACATCATGATGTGTCATGTCTGGTGAAAAGCAATACTTGATTTGACTAATGTGCTGTAACTGGGGTGAACCTATTAGTCATGATGAGCCTATTAGTCATGTTGCATCTGCCTTAGTGCAGGGAGGTTCCTATCCAAGTACAAGAAGTAACTTCTGTGTATGAAGTAGGGTTTGACAACAGGCATCTTCAGTTTTGAAGTAGTTTATGGCTGATGTAGGATAATTCGATGAATGCCCTATTTATCAAGATATTCCCAATAAACTCACCAGAAAAAAAAACCCCACAAAATCAAGCTATAAATCTTTCGTCAGACACAGCAGGAAATACATATGAATCTGGTAACATGTGCAATTGGCATCCTTGTGGTCTGAAATACCTCACTATAAGATGAAATGTCAGCCACAAGGGTACGGGCTGTAATTTCAGGGTATTGTTGCCCTAGAGAAAATTAAGCTCAATTTCATGGGTTCAGCATTTTGCCACCAAGATTATGTGAAACAGCTGAAGGTTGCAATGCAGCCCTGTCTGGAAGACCAGCTTCACTTCTGAAAACATATTCCTGTCCATTTGGGTCCATCATCAATGATTTTTATTTTCTCAGACTTTATCCTAGACCCTTCCTAAATCAGATATTAGCAGGTAACCAGAGGAATATGCATTACAAGTCTACTGACACTTACTAGGCCAAGCCAAGATGTTCCGGTGGTTAACCAGCATCTCTTAGAAGAGTTGTCTTATTTTTTCATTAGATTTGTCTGGATTTGATTTCCAACTGGGAATTTTTAACTGTCTGGAAGCTGAACCCTTATCACATACCAGTGCATCATACTTTTCATCAGTGAAGGGAAGCAAGGATAGAGAGAGGAGGTGCTGTCTGGGTGATTTTTTTTAATTTTATTTTTATTTTGGCAAAAAATCCCCCAGCCTTGTCACTAAACAGCAAAAATTATGCAATGGTGTATTGCAAGGCTCTTGTGTAGCTGCTTGGTGTCGGTCTCTCCCAAGAGCTGATGCGGCAGCGAGAGGTTCCTGGTTTTTCTGAACGGCAGCTGGCAGGAAAGCGGCACTCACGTTGTGCATTATCCATCCTTCTCAGCTGCCCCCAAAAGAAAATAAGTGCCAGTTTCCTGTGGCCAACACTCTCTCTTGGTGGGAGCTGGGCTTCTGTCTCTCTGGTGGGTGGCAGGCCATCAATGTTGCTCCTACCAGGAACCCCTCTGTGGTTTTAGTATCAGGTTCTGCTGCCGGGCAATGGCAGTTTTTGAGCTGGCTTTGATATCTACAAACCTTTCCAAAGAGGCATCTGTCCGAGACAAAACTTCACCTGGCTCTGTTGATTGCTTTCAAAATCCTTACAGAAGACATCACCGCTTGTGCACCCAGGAAATGTGAAAATTAAACTAATGTAAGGTCTCCTACCGGCAACACCATGCTTTTATTCCTTTTAAGATTTCCTCTCTCCAGGCACAGATCCATGTCTGAGTCATTTAGGGACTGATGTAAAGCCCATCTCATTAGGAAGTCTCCTGTTATCTTCCCTGGCATTAGATGGTGTCCTCAGAAGTTTGATCTTGCTGCTCTTCAAGTCATTGGAAAACCTCTTGTTGATTTGAGTGATGGTGGATGAAGGCTGCCTATTGTCCCGGGGAGGGCAGCACTTACATGATGCAACGTGACCTTTTCTTTTCAGAACCTGCTCTTTAGCTCTGCCGACTTGGCAATTCCCGTCAGCGAGACAAGCTCATCCTCTCCCTCTTTTATGAGGCCATCTGGGAGGATGTTGCTCTCGTAAGCGCTACCTCTGTAACAGCTCCATCATTTCGAGCTGAAAATGCTCGTGCCAAATATAAATGTGGGGAAACATCCCCCTCCAGCTTGTGATAAGTGGTTGAACCTGGCACAGCCGGCGGGAGGGAGAATCTGCCAGAAAAGCTTTAGAGTGTCTAAAGAGGAGAGAACTTGAATCCTTCTGATCTTGGAACGACGTCCTCCCGGGGAGATGGGATGTGGTTTTCTCCCTGAATTGCTTGCTTATCTGTTCCGCATCAGTGCCTGGATGTCAGTTGCTCCTTCTGCATGAGATGGTCTTTGTGGACATGTGTTGCACCCAGCAGAGGCTCAGGATTTCTTCCATAACTCTACAGCCCATGACTCACTCTAGCTCCTTGCACTGTTTAATGCAGAAAAATTGGTTCATCTTCTGATCTAGCCCTAATTAGGACAGGTGATGGAAGTCCTGTTTCCCCAAGCCTATCCTTACAGACTTTTTCCAGCTGGCATAGCAGTTACAGCGGTGGAGATACGTGTAGTTTAACAGCTTTATTTGTGGAGTGTTGATGACGCACTAGTTGAACTATTAGCAGGTATTTTTGCATTTCATTTTGTTCCTTATAGTAAAGTTTCCCACCTGGACTCCTGAGGCAGGATGTGTTAAGTCTGGCAGATTACTCAGACGCTGTGCACTATTTCAGATAACAGCTCCTCCGTCTGACTTCACAGATCAGAAACTATGTGCTTTTCCGTGTCAGTTTTAAATCTGAAAACTTGGACTTATTTCTGAGCTCTGCCAGCGAGTTCAGTAACTCTCAAACAAAGATGTTTTGTTGGGTGACAATCAAGGTGCCATTTCTTATGCTGTGTAGAGCTCCAATTCTTGATTTGGGTCCCCATTCCATCACCATAAATGCAATAACTTATGCTCTTAACTATTTGCATTTCCTCATAGGGCTATAAGGTGGCTGGCACCTCCACCAACCTGTCACGAGTATCGCAGTGTTGCTTGTAGTATGGTATGTGTATGTAATTGGGGTGAATTTAGTTTTCCCCTTTCCAAGGAATCAGAAGACAGACTAGTCTTTTGAGAGCCTTTTTGGTAATTTGAGCAGTTCTTTATCCTTTCATAACACCAGATCTTGAGACTCTAATGGACTTTTTGGAATGAAGTTTTTAGTAAAAGACCCAGAACTGGAACAGGTTGGACTGTCTCACAAAAGGTAGGGTTTTGATTTGATTTGTATTCCAGCCAGGTTTTAAATTAATGAAGGATTGAAACTGGCATTGGTGGTTGCTCTCAGTATGTAAGGAGCACTGAATTTATGTATTGTCCCCATTAGGGAAGGAAATGGCCAGTTGGGTTGTTCAGATGCGGAACTCATAGAGGATCCTGAAATTGCCACGTGGTGTTCCAAAGATGAAAAATGATCATAAATAATAGGGTTGTTTCTCTAGTTTGGAAAAATACATATGCAGCAGAAACAAAGCAAAACATCCCTCTTCCTTCCTCCCTTCCAAAAACAAAGTCAAAACTCACTGACTTAGTAAATTTCACATTTGACAGGATTATTGCACGAATGACAAACTGACAAATTCTGTCCCTCTTTACTTGTTCCAGCCTCACATTTGCTTGCTAATTCATGCAAAGTTTTTCTAAGTGCTCCATCCCGGAGGATGTTGGCTCTTCTGTGAAAAGCAGTTTCTCAACCAACCTATTTCCTCCCTCAGACTCAGTGATCCAGCAAAAAGAGAGAAATGCTGCTTTGCTTCAGCTCAGGCCAGAGGCTCGGGAAGCCTGAAAGCACAACCTCCCCAGCTGGTGTGAATGCTGGCTTCTTGGTGGCACTCCAGCACCCTGCTCTTCCTCTGTCACCTCCTTTTATTTCATATGATTGCACAAGATTTATTCCTGACACAAAGCAGAAGGGGGCTAAGCAATTAAGCGTGCTTAATTTAGGAGTTAATAACAAATTATGAGCAGGGGAGCGCTGGTCTGTGATGTTTCCTGATGCAGATGGTTCTCCCTGCAGCTCTCCAAGGGACGTTACATTCCCGGCCATGTACTGAAGGTCCTCTCCGCGAGGTCGGCCCTACCTGCACGGCCCATCAGCACATTCCTGGGCCGATTTGAGGAGAACCACTAGAAAATGGCTGTAGATAGTCAGTGCCTTTCAGGAATGTGCTAAACAAGCACTCTCCCCTGCTCTCCCCAGCTGCCTGTCTGGAGATGCTGGTTTCCAGCCAGGGCAGTGGGGAGCTGTAGTTCCCTCCACCTGATTTAGATCCTGCCCAACTGCCCAAAATTACAGAACACGAACCAAGCAAAACACTGATGTGCACTGGCCACAAAAGCGGGGACTGACAGTCGAATTCAGGCCACCACAGACCTGTGGAGCGATGCCCAGTGGCTCACCCCTGCTGTGGGCAATTAGAAACCTCTGTATCTGTTTTAGAGATACCATATCTCTTACTTATCTTTCTTTTTTTTTTTTTTACTTTAAAAAGAAAACACATGTCGGAGATGTAGTGCTGATACCTGCCTGCCTAAGAAAGGTGGATTAGTAATTATATACCCTGTGTGCTGGTGAACTCCTTTTTCACACACTTGCTTCTCAAACTTGTAGACTTCTCTTCTAGCACTCACCAGTGACCCTCCTCCACCTTAAGTCCATTTCTCTCACAAGCCCTGTAAACTTTGGCCATCCTGGCTAAGGACACCTTCCCACCCCATCCTGGCCAAGGACACCTTCCCACCTGTGCCGGAGGCTCCTCCACTCAAGCACTGGGACTGTACACATCACTTTAGACCTGTCAGCACATGAAGGAGGAGAGAGAGCAACGCTCTGGTGTTGTGATGGAGACATCATGCCTTCATTGGTGTGTTGGGGACTGGATGGGCTTACACAGTACTAGAGAAGGATGGTGGCCATGGTGCATAAAAACATCATCTAAGGACTTTCTTGCTGGATTCTTCCAAGAATCTTTTCTGTAAAGGTCACTCTTAACCCAACCTTTTCTTTTCTTGGATTTCACTGTTTCCTTAAAGCACATGCCCCCTCCCCATGTTTTTAATGGAACTACGCTCTATTCAAATATTATACTGCATTTGATTTTTTTTTGGGGGGGGATACTTGGGCACTTCAGTTTGGGGACAGGCTGCCAATAGAGAGCTCCTGTGATGCAGTCAATGAGTAATACTTGCTCGAGAATGAAACCCAGGTTGAAGTGCTCTTGACAAAAACCTGGATTAAAGGAGAAGTTTTTCAGTGGCTTGTTAAGCCTTCAGTCAATGTCTTCACATTCTCTGCATCCTCCAGATCAAAGCCCCTATCATTTGGATGCATCAGTGCATCAGTCGTCTTTAGCAAGATTCTGATGTGATGTGATATTTTCTACTCATTTTAGAGAAGAGAAGGGATCGCACAGAAACAATTGGGTAAGATTCTGCCGTATTAGAAATTGGTGTTGCATTTCCACCTTTGCCTTCATACTTCTACTGAAATGTCCAGCTTTGGCCAACAGAAATTCCAGATTCCAGTGTGTTAATGGCAATATTTATTTAGTTATCGGTGTCAGCCTTTGTTTTTCTAACCTTGTCTTGATCATTAACATCCCATAGGCAATGAAATTGTTCAAAATAATTCGTGGTATCAGACAAAGCTAGGAACAGAACAGCTTGATCAATACCTTTCAGTGATAATTTTACTCCAAACCTGTGTTTTGAACATGAACCTTCAAAATATTTTGTTGGCCAAGACAAACGGTGTCTGTGCACAGTTATGTTTTTACAGTATTTTAATTCCAGTGAATCAGTACAGTAAATATTGATACACTGTTTTGCCTTCGGTATTTTTGGACTTCTGTCAAATTAATTAAATAGTAAATAGCAGAGTGGATATCCCAGCACACTGTCCTATTAAATGCTAAGCAAGATTAGAACGTGTGATAAAAAGATCTTTATGCTACTGCAAATAAAGGAAGGACACGGTGTTATACCAGCCTTTGTTGGCATTTCCCATGTGGTTTTCTGAAGTGAACATTTACTTTGTGTTCCTTAACAGATGAGAAAGCTTCACTGCTGTGAATGTGTGCAGCATACTTTTATAATCATCTTGCCATCCTTGGTGTTTATTTTCTCCCTTTTCACTGTGATTCCTCCAATTTGCAGGTTGGTTTTTTTATTTATTTTTTTTTCTCTTCTTGCAGAACTGTAAGAGACACCCGTAGGTTGGTAACCTCCATCTGTGCTGGTGTCTGCAGAGTGCGCAGCTGCTATTTATCTGCCTGCACATGGATCACCCCATGTGTCTTGGGGATAGTCCTCAACCGCGTGCAGAGGGAGCTGTCCCCTTGTCCCTGTTACTGTCCTTACCTTGGTAACACCTTTTATGTCAACGTGCAAAGCCCCTCAAGCAGAGATGATTCCTCTAGGTCATAGAATGGTTCAGGTTGGAAGGGACCTTAAAGCCCCCCCAGTGCCACCCCCTGCCCTGGGCAGGGACACCTCCCACCACACCAGGTTGC
>JAOQGH010000069.1:1294353-1374462 GCA_025769975.1 Gallinago jamesoni | reverse complement strand
CTCCTGTGGCTCCCCTCCCTGATCCAGAGTCCCTCCCCATCTCTCCTGGAGCCCCTTGAGGGACTGGAAGGGGCTCTCAGGTCTCCCCGGAGCCTTCTCTTCTCCAGGCTGAACCCCCCACTCTCTCAGCCTGTCCCCGTAGGAGAGATGCTGCCTGTCTCCCTCCTGGTCTGTTCTGCTGGCTAACCCACAGACGTGGGTTGCCTTGGTGGCCCAGTTGGGCCATGCATGTGCCTCCTCCTGGGGGCAGCGCCGTGGCTGGAGCCCAGAAACATGACTGAGACCCACCAGCTGAGGAAAACTGGCTCTGCCACAGCTGTTCTGGGCATCAAGGCAGCAAAACACGTTGCTGGCAGCTTTCTGCTTCCTCAGCATCGGCGCTGGTCGGCCAGCAAACCCTGCAGGCTCGTACAGGAGAAGTCCACACTTTCCAGCCTATTTATCGACTGCATTCCTGGCCCTGCAGGCATCTGCTTCAGCAAAGGCATGTGACCAAGGAAGCAATCGAAATCCATGGCATTATATAGTTTGGTTTTCCAAGCTGATGACCTGGGTACCTCTGTTTCTCTCTTGCATTTATCTCTCCGTGTCTTGTGCTTATCTCTCGTATTGATCGGCTTGAGAGATTGCAAAGCTCCAGCTCTGGCTTTGCCTCTCCAAATTCACAGACTCTGAAGATTTAAGCATTTGAGTGCCAGGTTTCTGCAAACTTGTTTTTCTTTTTTTTTTTTTTTTTTTTCTCTGTACATACAGCTTGAAGATTTAGTAAGATTAAGCTTTTAGTGCAGCCTGTAAGCAAAACTGAATCCATATTGATACCGAAAAATGAATTGGCTTTTATTGACAGATACTTAAGCTCACATTCATCACATCAGAACATTCCCAAGTAAATTTTGTTCATAAAAACAGATTGAAAACTTGACCCAGATAGACCTCACAAGAAAGTTTGTTGTCACCAGGAACTGAAAACAAACCTCATGGAATATGAAACAGACTCTTAAATAGACGGGAGTCTGTTGGGAGTCTGTATCAGTAGAGGTTTGCATAATCGCATCCCAGAATCCCAGATAATCCAATTTCCGTGGAGGATGGGGTCCCTGGAAGGCAATCTGCTTTGCAAAAAGGCTACAATAACTTTTCTATAGGTGAGCAGTAGACATATGCTCTAGTGGATGCAGGTCCCATGTAATAATTCTCATTAGGAGATATAGTTTGTTTGTCAGCGTTAGGTATAATCCTCTGAAAAATCCTGCAGGTTTTATCCCCCCTCCCCCCCCCGAATTCCTCCTGATCTACAAGAGAAGGCTGTGATCCGAACCCGAGGGATGCTGCCCCTTCCACACGGGAGCTTCTTCCCCTTTGTTGGGAGGGAGCGAGGCAAATACTTCTGCAGAACCTGTTTGAACACGCAGGTTTTTTCAGAAGGGAACATAAAGCAATTTGACAGGGTCTTGTTATTTTCTTTTGGAACATTGGATCTGCCTGTACTCCTTTGTTTTGTTTTGCTTTGCTTTGTTTTTGTCTTTTTCTCTCTCTTTCTTTTTCCACATGAGCTAATTGAGGAGAGAGCAAGAGAAGCCCTTCAGGAGCAGAGGCACGGTGTGTGCTGGAGTCACCTTGGGGATTTGGCCTCTGCCGTTGCCCTCGCCAGCTCCTGATAAACAGCAAGGAAAACGGATTTACAAGCTTTCAGAAATCATTGCGATTTCTCCCGTTTTATCAGCGCAGATGGAAAGCAGGGCTGTATCTAATCTCAGTCCAGAATCAGCTGGAGTTGGACTGACAGTGTATAAAGACGGCAAAAAGCAGCAGACTTACAAATTTCCTGAGCTGTAACTTGTGCTGTGTGAGCTTGGGAGCCAGAGCTTTCCAGTAGTTTATCCTTACGGAAGATAGAGATACAAAGACATTTATTTTGACATTCCATTTCTTTAAAATACTCCCTCATCCTGTACCAGATGCTGCATTTCCTGACATTTCTAATTTAAAGCTTGCTCTAAAATCTTTCCTGGAAATATAATCTAGCAGGGCTGGATCCTGGGGCTGTTCCTCAGTCAAGGTACAGGGGTGGGAGTGTGTCAGCCCCTTCAATGGGATTCACACAGAGGGTCCTGAAGTTTATTCCATGGGTGCCTTTTAACTTTCTCCCCCCCTCCTCTTTTTATTTTTTTTTTTTCTTGTCCCCTGAGTTCTTTGTGCAGCATTCGAAAAATTAAAGAAGTTCAGTGAGCCCAAGTTAGTGCTTTGCAGGCAGCCAACAGCACTTCCAAACCACCACCCTGGTATGTGTTTGACCACATTTGGCAGCATTTGCTGCAAAAAAAGAGCTATTAAGACCGGTTGAGGACCGGGACTGAATTGCCCTCTTACCTTAGACTGTGGTTCCTGTGATTCGGGGTTAAGTGGAGGGGGATGTCGAGCATGCCCATTTAGGAGTAAATTGTTAAGTTATACATTTTGTCTTTGAACAGGGTAAGGAGCTGCTGCAGAGCATTCCAATGAGAATATTAAGGGGACACTTAGTGTAATGTGCAGCTTCTACTTGTGTTCATTCATGCACAGAAACTCAATTAGCACAAAACCTCCACAATGCACCCAACGTCTCCCAGCACCAAGGGCTCGTCCGACACATTTCTCTGTGGATGAAGAATCGAGAATCAGGTGCAGCAAAGGGAAACACATGTAAAAGTAACAAGAAAGGTCATTACTTCCAGGGAAAAAGAAAGCCAGGAAGCCTCGCTGGGACAACCAGCAAACTATTGAAGCCCTAGTAAATCAGTGCTATATCTGCACCAGTCAATTTTGTATTCATTGTTAAAGGGTTGGATTGAAAATTAATAAATAATCACCCCTGTGAGTTTTATAGCAAGGTTGTTAATGCTGGGGCTCTGGGAAAGCATTCCAGGCTTCTCCTTCTAGACACATGGATGTAAATCTGAGGTTGACATGCACTGAAAATTAATACTGTGACTTGTCCACTTGCTGCCTAAAAATACCAGTTAAAAAACCCTCCATGAGCAATCTGATGGTCTTTGCATGGCCTGGATGATATTCATCCAAATTCTGGTAAAATGTAAAAATATAAAATGAGCAGCTGTGTACCCAGCTAGGAATAAACATGGACAGTGTCACATGGAGGGGGGGGGGAGTCTTCAGTTTCTCTGCCCACTGTAGGCTCGGGAGTTCCTTAGGTCCAGCGATCGTTACACCACCAGGCATCACGGTCCAGCTGGTAGCGAGACAAAGGTGATGGGGGGGATTTGGGGTCCTCCCCTGGCTCTACAGCACTCGTGGAGGACTTTGAAACAAAGCAGCTGAGATGGAGAGCAGAGGCTCTCAGGAGTCTGGCATCCTTGGTCTCCTCTAAGTCTCGGAGGAGCTCTAGTGCTCTTGCAATTCAAACAATGCCAGAACATTAAGGTGCAAACAAAGCTTTCTGCTGCTGAGGTTAAACTAACTTCCTCTCTGAAGCTTTAAAGTTTCACCTTGTCTTAAAAGAAAAACACATCACATAAGGGCTTGAGAGTTTTTGGTAAAAGCTGGAATGTTTTTCTTCTTTTTTAACTTGCTTGTATTTAGGGGAAGAGATGCTTCTTCAGGAACATGAGCTAACGGGTGTCAGAAAGTTCCAAGCTAGAAAAATGCAAGTTGAATAGGTGCACGTGAGCCCTCACATGAGTGAGTTTGTCCTTCCTGCAATGTCGAACATCCCCAGTGCTTGGTGTATAAAGTCATTTTTCTGCATAAATATGTACACTACACTTTTTTTTCCCCCCTCCAAAGAGCTCCCACTACTACACTGTCTCTTCAAGGCTAGAGGGGATGCTGATGTTCCTGTAAGGAAGCGCTCTCTTCGCACGCCTCTGAGTCACATTTCTGTTGCTCCAGTTCCTTGCTGGCTGAGGAGCGGGCGGGAGCCAAATGCCCAGCAGATCCCTCCATCTGATGGTCGGTGGGACATTACGGGGG
The DNA here is from genome assembly GCA_025769975.1 of Gallinago jamesoni. NCBI lineage: Eukaryota > Metazoa > Chordata > Aves > Charadriiformes > Scolopacidae > Gallinago > Gallinago jamesoni. The sequence goes on along the minus strand of JAOQGH010000069.1, from coordinate 1,370,493 downwards.
GGAGGACACGCTGGCAGTGGGAGATGGAGCAGTCGGGGCCGGTGGGATGATATGAAAGGAAGGTGAGTTGTTTCCAGAGGCGTGAGGAGGTTGTGCATCCGTCCCGATCTCACCTGAATTCCCAGTGCTGTAGGACACAGTTATCTTATGGCAGCAGACCGGGAAGCCCTTCAGGCCAATGGGTGACAAAGGGCTGTTGGCTGGCTAGGAGCACCTCAAGAGCCCTGCGTTAGTACGAGCTGCTGCTCCAGTCCATGCTGTGCTCTGGTTTCTCAGAACGATCCACCCCAGTGGAGCCGTCGTGCTGCTGCTGAGTCAGCAAAAACCAGACCCAGCCTGAAGCCACCCAAGAACCAGAGGTTCAGGGCTGGCACGTCAGATATCTTCCCTCTTTTTCTGCCTTCCCCCTCCCAGCACGGGGTTGCAAGGAGAATCTGCCTTTGTTGTCAACTTTATCATACAGGTGCAGAAAAAAGGGACTGTGGTAAATAGTAAAGTCTAGTGCTGTAGTTTTGCTCCCCTTCATGCCCTTATTCTCATTTCTCTTCTTGCTGGATCCAACATCAAACTGCCTTCGTCAGACAGATATTAAATGTAAATCTGGAGCAATCTGGCTCCCCAAGGAGCCCAGTGGGAACTTGGCTTCCTTTTAGCAGCTTCTCACCCCGAATATGAAATTTCGGGAATATTAATTTTCATGCTTTCCCTTTCAATAACCACAATTTTCTTTCACTACCTGTCAGCAAAATCACATAACACTCATTTCTGATCTAAATTTCAGACATCTTGCCTTAAGACCCGAGGATTACATCAGCAATTAGAGCTTTAGAGACCTTTTGTCTTAAGTGATTATTACTGCAGAGTTTATTCTAAAACTTTATCTAGCCTTACCCAGCCCATATACATCTGGACTGCATTCCAGGAATGCCATTCCTTCTCCATTGTTTCTCTTGTGTTTTTATGTAACTATTCGAATCCAGAGATGCACTCACTTTTACATTGTAGACATGGTTTTAACTGGCACAGCAAACATTTTTCTACACTTATCTTTAAAAAAAATATATGTAAGAGATAATCTAATCTTAAATTTAAAGTTTAACACAAATACAGGGAGAGATGACAACTTGTGAAACTATTTCTCTCTAAGACATGCTAACACGGGTGATAGGACAGAGTACACATTATTTCTCAAATGGGGAAAAATGAATATTTAAGACCTACTTAGAAAGTTCTGCAGTGCTGTTGACAGCGGTATTGTGTCTGAGGATGATCAAAGAGAGCTCATTGAATAATTCATTAAGCGCATTTTGCAAAACGGTTCAAAATGTTTGTTTAAATTATTTATCCGGTTCTATGTGGTAAAACTCAGAGGAATGAGCCCCCCCCCCTAAAACGCTGCAAATGTTTTACCATATTTCCAAAACAGAACAACCTTCCTATAACAATGATAAGAGCTTGATGCTATTTAACTTGCCTTCTGTACAACACCTGATGCTGAAATGAAATGTCATCTACCACCACCCTTCATCGTGCGGGTCTCTGAAATGGATGCTTGGCCCCCCGCAGGGCTGGAGATGGGCTGTGGGAAGCTCTGGGTTGGCACTTCCAGTCCTCCAAGGGGGTGAGGAAGGGAGGGAGGGAGCTTCAGCCGGTCGTCGCGTTATCTCAGGAGCACTTTCCATCAGGCAGTGATTGATGAAGGCGATGGGCACAGAGGTGTGTTTTTCAGCTCCAGCTTTGCCCATGACCTTGGCCAGTCACCTGGACCTACGTGCTCAAAACCATGGATTAATCCTGAGCATCCTGAACCGTCTCCAGAGTCCTCATCTCCCATAGATGTGGAAAACCCCAGTGTGGATGGCCGATACTCCTCAGGTGCATGAAAAAAACAGAGGTTCAGATTTCTGAGGTCCCACCTCCCCACACCCTGGTTGCACTTCTCTAATTTTCTGGTGATGACTGTTGCGTTTTCAGAGAACTAACATCCTGAATGAAAATGCTTATTTTCTTCGTGTAGCCTTCAGTGACAGAACAGGGAAGAACAGGATTAAAATATGACTGTAGGTCTACAGTTAAGAAATGCAAAATAATGCAATTTCCCCCCACCCAACTTTGCGTATCAATATGACTTGAACTAAAAATTTATTAAAATACAGATAAGTACATTTAACTTGTCAACGTGATGGTCTGTTTACCCCCAACTGACAGATCCCATCTCAGTCTGGCAAGAGTTTTCATTTGCCATCGCTGAGAAAAAATAACTCCCAGAAAACTGAGTCAAACTGATTGCAAAGTGGATATTAACAGGGACACGCTGCTTATTTAAATCCTTTTAAAATGCCACTGGATGTTCTTGCAAGTGAAAGAGAGGGCTATAAATATTTGCTGCAGAAAGAGCCAAAATAAAAATTAAATGCCTGAAATGCAGCAAACTCTTCAATTACATAACGAGCATCATCTTTGCAGTGGGTAATTTTGATGGGTGATTTTTTCCCTCTTATTCTCCTCTTTTCAGTTCCAGAATATCCCTGTAGTTGTATTATATTCTCTTTCCTTCTGCCTTGTCTTACATTTTCCTATATGGCTATCGGAACGTATGTCCCATTAAATCAAGAAAGCTCTGTAAACTTCATGAGTTTGCATTAATAGCTTTCCGGAGGTACTTAGTCCACCAGGAGCGGTGGGAACACTACAAATAATGATTAGTCACTGTGCTGCCATCTGCCAACAGCCTGGTTTAACTTTTTCCTTTGAGTTGTTACTTTAATATTAATCTTCATGACAATTTAATTAGCGTGAGCTCCACTCAGAAAGGGCTGCAAGCCTATCCTTCCCATAGGGAAAGAAGAACATCAGATTGTGCAGTCAAAAATACTCATGTTTTATTCAATTTTTAGGCAGCTAAATAGCTTACGAGAGAAATGTAGGAAAGGTTACATCTTCAGAACTTAACTATTCATGGCCAGACACAGCAGCTGGTAAACCTCTAAGGTCGCTGTTTGTCTGACCAGTTTTCCTGCTGGTTCTGCCCATGAATGTCTCCCAGATTCACTTCTACATAATTGCCAAAGTAGTCAAATACTCAATACTGGCTCAAGTCCTTGTGGTACACACACCACTGTCCTCTCACTCACCCCAACACTATAGTGGAATAATTTATAAGTACTACACTCCTGTGAAAAATCCATGTAAAGCCTTTAAAATAGTAATAGCATAATTTTTTTGCTTAAAATTCCTTAAAGATCAATTAATTTCTGTCTTGCCCTTCAAAGCTACATGAACTGGGTCTATAGTATTTTGCTACAGGATATTTTCCCATGCTCACTTGTTTCTTGTCTTACTTACATAGAGGCACAGAAAACAGGCTGGAAGGGACCTCAAGAGGTCATCTAGTTCATCCCTCCGCCCCAGGGGAGGATTACTCCTCCTCTGTGCTCTGCTGGTGGTTTAAAAGCCTCCAATAAATGACAAATTCACAGCTTCCCTGGGCAATCTCTTCCAGTGCCAGTTATCCTTCCTGATGGAAAGTTTTCCTAAGGCCTAAGCAAGATGTCCCTTGCTGCAACTCATGAACATTTCTTCTTGTGCCATCTGTAATGGAAAAGGACAAGAATGTGTGTCTTCCCTCCCTATAGCTCTCGCATACTTGAAGACTTTCTGTCTCCTTCTCCAGACTAAACAATCCTTGAACTTCAGTGGTCCCTGTTTTCAAGACCTTTGGTCATCCCGGCTGTCCTCTGGCCTCCTGCCAATGGCCCACATCTTTCTTCAACTGCAGTGCTGGAATAGGATGAAATCTCCCAGCTGAGGCTTTCCCAGCATGATATGGATGGAAATGACTTTTTGTGTGTCCCTGTTAGAGACAAGCCTCCTGGGCATTACGTCTCATGAGAGCATTTATGCATTTGTTGTTATCAACGCGGACATTCCTGACCCATTCTTAGTTGCTGATCCGCTGTAAACCTCAGGTCCTTGCATGCAGAACTGGTATGTCAACGGTCAGTCACATCCTGTATTTGTGCCATCAATTATTTATAACTGATTGCAGAAAATTCTATTTGTTCTTATTGACTTTCATCCTTTCTTGGCCGTGTGCCCGACCTGTAAGATCGTTATGAATTTTCAGCATATTGCAGCCCTTCTAGCTTAATGTTGTTTCCAAATTTAATAAGCATATTATCTAGTCAATTGTACAAGTTATTATTTAAAGTTCCAGACCAGTAACAGGCATTTAGAATGTCCTAACCCTTACCCTTCTCTTCTAAGAGTAGTCTGAAGATAGGTCTTCCTGAGAACCGTTTTTCACACTTTGTGTTCCCATCTTGCATGAGTCTATTTTCAATCTGTTTCTCAAACTCGCTGATAAGAAGACCACGAGACATGATCAGAACTTCAATTAAGTCAAGGTATATCTCAAAAAAGTGTCTGGAAGATTTAAATCTTCTATTTCTAATGTTTCTGCAGGACACATGATCATTCTTGGTTCCAGAATTTGTCTTCTGAGGTCAGACCAAGAGCTCTGTCCCCAAGGCGATGACTCTGCCAGCTGCATAAAAATGCACTTAGCTATAATTCTGCTGCAATATTAACATTTTAAATCCACACATTTGATAGAACTGTCATTAATCTGTTCTTCCCGAGGATAAATCGTTTGCCTTATTATCATTGAATAGTATCATTGAAATACCCAAATAAGCCCTCTTTTCCCTCCTTCCTCAACATAGGCAAATATAAGGGGTCAATTTGTGGCTGTCCAGGAGCGCTAAGAAACAATCCCTGGCGTGAGGTCCTAAATATCACAAGTTCCAGAGGGACAGGGACACGTGAGTTTAGGGGGAAGCTGTGCTGAACCATAGCAATTGAAAAATATAAAGGTGAAAGCCATCTCCCGGCCAGCCTCCAAGCTGAGGAGATTAATTGCACTCGGTGAGACTTATTTGATTACTTGGTCCCATGAGTAATAATGGGTTTCCTGAAGACTAAAGAGAGTAATATAGAAAAGTCAGAAAGAAATATGGGGAGATATTAAAAGGTAACTATGAAAGTGAGAAAAATATATATGAAACCACAAGGCATGTAATTAACTTAGCATGGGACTAGATTTGTTTGCTTAATTATTCCATGCAGCTTCATAAAGCTCTGAAGGAAGTTCTTAAGTGGCTTAAAAAAAACCCCCGAGAATTCACTTTAACAAAAGGTCATTAAATTTGTGAATGAAAGTCCTGGTCTATTTAAGGTCAATGGCTCCTCTTGGTTCATTCATACTGGGATCTCTCCTTATGCCTAGTGTGGAGTCCCTGACACTTTGGGAAGTATTCAGGTGGCTTAATTTAGGACTTCAAGCTCAGGTATCCCGAATTGCTCTCTGGAGGCTGCATTGACTCTATGGGGAGCTTGGCCTTGAGTTAGACCTAAAGTTAGAATGTGTCAATGCTCTCTTCTGTGCGTGCAAAACTTAAAAGAAAAATATTCTGCATCAGACCAATGCCTCTGTGAGACTATGCATTCCTCAGCGAGGTGACACTGTAAACAGGAAAGCAGGGAGGCAACTCATAATTCCATAGATATGGTAAATGTCAAATGCGGCATAAAAGGTGTTACACATAACTTTGTTACTTCTGGGGAAAGTAAAATTCTTGGAAAAGAAGTATAATTTGGCAAGTCAAAGCATCTAACTAGATAGGGTGCGTATTTTATACAACTCTGCCAACTGTGTTTTCCGTGTGGGAGTCTCTGACTTTCTCAGCAGACTTTATCTCCTTGCAGTAGCAGAAGGTCCTACACATGGGTGATGCTGTGAGCAGTTGGGAGTGCTACTGGTGGGGGAGTCCCCCAGTGAAACCAGTCTGCCCGGCACTAAATATCACATCCCATCCCTTGAAATTGGACAAAATTAGGGTGACACTGCTTAGGGTGAGAGCAGAAAGGAACATAACCCTACGAGGTACCTTGCAGAGGAGAGAAGACCTTTAGCAAAGAGAAGTGAGGCTGAGCTGAGGAGAGCCCTGTGCAGGTGGAGGGACCACCAGACCCCTGGAGGACTCTGACCAAGGAATGCCGAGGAGTGATAAGGAAACTCGGGGCCTGCAGGTGCACCGGGGAGTTTGGATGTCTTGTTAGATCTGCATATTTCTTTTAGTGTCTGGCTCGCAACAGAATTGTGTTATGAAGTCCAGGTGCTATGTGCTCCAGCTGTTCCCCACATCTGGAGAGGAGAGCAGTGAACCAGGAAGGCTGCAACACCCCAGAGCCGCAAAAGGAAGGCGACGGGCACCCCGGGGGGGGGCGGAAAGGAGAGGGTTGTCCCTGGGCTTGGGGTGACACCTCTGCTGAAGGACTCAACTCCGCAATGGGAGTGGGGTCTGTTGCTGAGACAATGCCAGAGACCAGCTGGAGACATCTCAAGTCGCGGGGTTTCTGGTCTTAGTGTGGAAGACATCAGAGAGTGACCCAGCCTGCCATTAGACAGGGATACTGGGGCCTAAAGTAATGCATAGGTTTACAGTAATAAGAGTGGATATAGAGCATATCCATCAATATACCTATATCCATAGGTATGCCTTGTATCCATAGATATAGATAGATAGGATCTATCACATCGTAGGCTGCGTAGAGCAATAAGCAGCGGGTCACTCCCCACTGATCTCTGTGCAAGCACAGGGTGCTGAATCCTTCACAGTGTCTCTCTTATTCATAATTTAAAAAAAAGAAAAAAAAAAAAAGAAAAGTCATCTTCCTTCTGACTCTGAGGAGCCCAGATGTGCCTGTGCGCACGCAGCAGGAGATGGGAAGGTCCAGAGGACACAGCGTCGGTGCCACCCAGACGAGTGCACAGAGAGTCCCATCCTGCTCATCCAGCGTAAGGCCTTGGCAGCCAGCTGGATGTTTTGTCAATACTTCTCCTCGCCGAGGCTGAGGTTACTCAAATCTGGCCTTGCCCCATTTTTCATATCCATATCAACCTCCCTCTCCCTTCCCCTTCCCCTCCTGCATCCCTCCAGGGTGAAAGTCTTCAGGGTCGCTTGCTGGAGAGCCCCATCTGGGTCACTGGGTCCTGATGACGGGCAGGAATACGTGATGGGCAGGGGAGGGTTTAGTTTTTCTCTCTTGGAAGAAAACTCAGAGCACCACTTCAAGTTGTAAATGGTGATGAATTTTGCCCCCTGACTAGGAGTGCAGGATCAAGTCCTCCGAGAGATCGAGAGATGGGGAGTTTGTATTATGTAGTTCAAGGATAAGGGGGGGAAGAAAGAAAAAAAAAAAAAAAAAAAAAGAATGACAGGCCTAATTCATGCCTTTCCAAAATTATTATTATTTTTCAGCTGGGGAAGGAGGAGACAGGATGTGGTAGAAAAACATTTACAGGAGTTTGGCATGTAAAAACCTGAATGATGGATTAACAGCTTATGCCAGATTTTACCTGCCTTTAAGCAGGTAACATTTCTTAAAGCTCAGCAAGCTCCTGCTTGCCTAGAGCGATCCTTTTCTTCTCCTGGGGAGCGGAGCCAAAGAACCCTGTGCAGCTTTCCTCAGCTCCAACTTTCTCCCCAAAGTTTTCCTCCGCGAGTTTGATTCCACCCGGGGAAGCAGTGGTGCGTGGGGAGGATATACCCTCTGAATGGGGATTCTTGCCTTTTTCCTGCGGGTTTGGGGCTGGGGTTTGTCGGTGGGGGGACCCGAGCGTGCGGCCGGCGGAGCCGCATGCACCCAGTCACAAGGCTAAGGGCAGGAGCTGGAATGCAGGGGATAAAGCAGAATGTAAATCCATTCAGCGCAGCAATTTAAGGTGTGGGAGGTCTCCTCTTATGCAGAGAAAGGTCCTGTCAGTAAACGAAGCAGGAATCTTTGGCCTGCAAAACAGAGCTGCCTTTTGAATCTCTGGTTTCCCCTCTGCATTGTGCGTCTGAAAAAGAAACATAAAGCAGCTCTTTTTCCCCTCCGCTTTCGCGAAATGTCCACAAAACCGGTGGGGCTTGCAAATGGCTACTGTAGGGCTTGGTGACAGCCCAGCCTTTCCCGCTGCCGTGCGAGTAAATGGCTCCTTTTCTGCCTTTTTTTGGCATGTCCCGTGGTATCTCTCATAGGAATGGAAGTTTATCCTCCATGTCTTGCCTAATTTTCCCCTACATGATTTCAGTTTTCCCACGGTAAGATTAAGCTCTTCTATATACCATCAGTCCCATAATAGTCAGTGAACTTTAAGTGAACTCCAACATCTAGACTCAAGTCGTTGCATTATCCTAATAAGTTCATTGGATAGCTGAGTATTTTAATATTAATCTCCCTACTAAATGCCTACATACACTGCACAGACTTTCGTACAAATGGCTCTCTCCTCGGAGCGCAGGGCGTTTGAAAAGGCCAACTCACTGGGAATGTGGCACGCAGTGATTTAGTAATGTACCCCGGGAATAAAGTGGAATTTGTCATCTGAACCGAAAAGCAAAATGTGAGTAACTCCAGCCTTTGCAGGCTTGGAAAACCGGACCTGGGGGAGCAAGGAGCAGGGTCTGGGCTCTGGTGGGGCGCGGGAGGGCAAGCAGCAGGGCTTACAGCATGGTTTTAAGGACGTTTCCCTTCCCTGCCATTCTGCGAGCTGTTTATTTGGCATCCTTTCCTTTCCATTCTATAAGCAGAGCCTGTGTCCTCCGTTTCCTGAAAATGACATTTTAAGTCTCTCCCAATTCAGTAAAAAACCCCAGTACAGAACAGTCTTCTTAGAAAGGGCTTAGGTCCTTTCTTCTGGGGATGCTCATGAGACTCCACAGAAACACAAGGTGCCTTTATGACCTGGCTTATGCCAGAAGTGAATATTTTATCTCAGCGTCTCCCTTTGCTCCCCCTGCCATCACTTGTGCCTTCTCCTCCCTCCCTCCAGCCCGGATGGAGCAAGGCAGTGGGTGGAAACACACAGGACTTATTCCTACATCTCCCTTATCACCTGCGTGGGCTCGTTGCAGAAAGGATGGTTTGAGACACGACCTTTTCTGTCAATATTTGCACAAGAGCTGAAGGAGTGGGTCTGGGGAGGCAGCACTGTCTGACCCCCACTGCCCTCTCCAGCTGTGGAGCATCCGCAGGGATGGGGAGGCACAGCCCAGACACTCCCTTTGACACTGAGGTCCTTCCTTCTGCCTTTAGGAACCTCCAACATGGTCCCCAGCTCTTTTTATCCAGCCACGTAAAGAACAGAGTCTCCGCAAATGTGAAAGGTTACATCTCAGCCAGCCAAGGAGTGGTATTACTTTATAAATATTTTGGAAAAGCCCAAAACTCAGATAAAGGTCCAGAAAGGTATTTGGGCCCGATCCAAGATCCGTTTAAGCCAATGGGATTTTGGGGGATATTGGTTTCAATGGGCTTTGGACCTGGCTGTCTGCAACAGCTACTACAGACCAGCTCCTGAATGGAAGTTGGGCAGAGAATTTCCTGCTGGCCCCGTTTTGGTGGAGCAGTGGAGGAGGAGGGGGAACACTGCTTTTAAAGAGATAACTGTATTAAAACCCATTTGGCTCCAGATGAAAGATGGCACAAGCCTATCGTTTTAAGTGCGTGCAGGACTTAGCAATTGCACCGACACATTGGTGGGAGCTGAACTCGCTCAAAGTAACAAAAATATCTTTACCACTAAAATGCACCTTAAAAAGGCACAGTGCAAGGAGGTAAAAAAGGTTAGGCAGCACAATTCCGGGAAACATGGTAATTCTTCCTGGGATTAAAGAATATGTCTGTGGACAATTTAGTTAAAGAAGACCATTTATCCTCATTCTTGGATGGAATAAGGAAGTTTAACTCCTTCAGTTCCCACGGGGCATGGGCTTGTGATGGTCTGCGATGATGAGCACCAATACCTGGCACTCGGTTCCTAAGTATTGCTTACCCCATGATTCCTCATGTGAAATTCTTGATCTGCCCTTATCGTAACTCATTTTATGTAGTCTAGAAAGAAGGAGTAAGCCATGGGAGGGGAGGGCCTATATTTTCCATTGGAGGCAACAATAGAGTTGGTCAAGACAGAGTAGCTGTTCTCATTATTTACCTGAAGGAAGGTCTAATTTCCCTATCTCCCTGCAACTCCATGTCACCAGCCCACACATATCCACCTTCTAAAAGTTCCTGCCAAGTTTTGGTCTCATTGCAGCTTGTCCTGGCCTTAGTGGAAGTTCAAACCTTTCTAGTGAACACTGGTCCACTTTGAAAACATCCCCTACTCATTGGTAGAGTCATAGAATTGTCTAGATTGGAAGGGATCTTTCAGATCATTGAGTCCAACCATCAACCGTGGTAGGCTTGCACCAAAAATTTCCTTTGCAGCACAGGCTGGACCTTACTGTGCAGAGCATTTGATTCTAGTGGAAGCTGTATTTTTTCGGTCACTTAGTTCAATCCCTCTGCTTCGGTCACTGGCTCGAGCCAATCAGAACTGCAGGGCTCAGCTTTATCAACATTACAGCAGTGCAACCACAGCTTTTGTTTTACTGGAAAAAGAAAACATAAGGATGCCTATGAGTTCAAGTCAATCTTGGAAAGCCTGAATGACATTGTCTTGAACATCCTATCAGATTTGGCTCTTCCACCGATGCTCCTGCTCCATCCATGGGCAGCCGTTCTCGGGTCAGGGTCCCGGTGCCACCACTGCCCCGTGTCGCCTGCCGGGTGAGGGCTGAGCTGCACAAGGGAGCATTGTTCCTCCTTTCCTGTAACGGGGTCCAGAAGGAAGGGGAGGAAGTGACTAACATGGCTTGGTGCACTCCAGCTAAAAGCCGAAGAGCGTCATTAGCCAAGAATTGCCATTTTGGGCAGTTCCAGCTCTCACGGGCCATATAGAGCCATATCCTGTTCCTGAGGGAGGGCAGCGGCAGATGCTTATGAGGGACTAGATGCAGGGTGGCTTTATGGAGATGTGTCCCCGTGGATACTCTCCCGTGTGCATCATCACTGAGCTGGAGGGTGCTGAGAGTCTCGGTCAGGTCTCTGTGAGCGCAGGGTTAGCAAACCCCATGAGGAAATCTGGACGGGTGCATTGTTCTGCGCGGGCTGGGACAGGAAAACCAACAACTTTCCTGGAATTAAAATATAAATGAACACATTGCTTATAAAAAAATACTTCCGAGATAAGTCACTTGTAAAGCGTGGAGAAGTTTATGACATATAAGGCAATCTGTACCGAGGCAGCAGAGAGAAACGCAATTAGCTAATTGGCAATGTTTCTCCTAATTGCTACTTTAGCGAGAAAGCGATACCGGTTAGAAAGGACGCGGTGCTTGGCTGAGAACAAACTGGATCATCCCCAGGAGAGTTATTTAGGGTAGGAAGTGGGAGTTCCTCCATCTCCAGTGCCGTTATATGTTTAGAGCGAAGCCCATCACGAAGCCACGGGGAGCGAAACCGATCCTGGCTCCTGCTCTGCCACCCGGGGAGGGCACCCGCCGCCGGGCACGGGGGCAAAGCACGTTATCCAGAGGCAACGAGTCAGGACAAGCCAAGGAGAAAACATGGGGGACTCAGGAAGAAAAAGGGTGCTTTTAATCCAGATTTAAGCTGGGTTTCCTCCCGGCTGGGAATATTCTTGCCATTCCCGGTGTCTGTCTGACCCCCAGGCTCGGGAGCGCAGACTGAACGCCCCGATGGAGAAGTGGCATCGAGGTGTCCCTGCAGCGATTGCCCGGGGAGGTTCCTGTGCAGTTGGCATCAAAAGGAACCAGTCAGAGGCACCAACAGGAAGATCGCTGATCTCCAGCCAGATGGATGGACTTTTATTGCCTGTAAAACTTTATTGGAGGCAGAAAGAGCAGGGGTAGATAATGTCTTCTCTGTGAAATCACAGAGCATTATCTCAGTGTCAAAACAAAAATGAGTTCACTTCTCCAAAGATTAACACTTGGTACCAGCTGGAGCAGTATCTAGCACCTCAAGAGGATATTAGTACTTTTATTTTTTAGTTAAAGAATTCCCTTTTAAGTAGTATCTTGTGGAATTTACAGACCACCTATGTCTGGAATGCTTGCACAGAAGTTATAAATAAAATTATTTGCTAAAAATATTTCCTAGTGCAAACAGGCTGGGTTTACCAACCTAAACATACTATATGTATTCACACATATTTTAAATTGGCTACTGTGGCTCCTTTAACATTTGCTTGCAAGATAACATGGTGTGAGCACATTATGTATTTCTAACTTTTTTTTAGTGTAGAGTGACAGTTAACAACTGGGACAATAATGTTTTAATCCTCCTTTCACTTATTTATCCACATACTTATATTCATTGATAGATTTTTAGCCAGCCAAGAGTGCTGTAAGAGGGGGCGGTTATTTAATAGATGGGGAAAACCCAAAGGGGACAGACAAGAACCGCTCAGGGGGCATCTCACCCCCTCAGGAGATGAATGCAAGGTCCCTTCAGGCCTTACAGAACAGGTTATGTCTACTGAAGCTCTGGAAAAATTGATGGCATCAGAGTTACTTAGATCTGCTGCTGTCTAAAATGCAGCAAAGATGCCGTATCGGAGGAGTCCACATTTAAATGGACGTGACCCACACGGTTTTGCAAAGCATAGAGCTGAAAATGGGGAGCTAAGGAAAAGCAGAATGGCAAATACGGATTTTAGTTTTTTGTCACAGAAGAATGCCACACATGATTTCCTTAATTTGCTGAAACTAGTTACATTGCATACTAAATTAATTCTTGTGGTTTTGTGAGGAACTAGTCATTCTTTTTAAATAGGAAAAAATTTACAACATTTAGATGAATTTCCTCTTGAAACTTAAGTTGAAATTGTTGGAGAGATAACAGTATGTGTACAAAGTCATGTTTTTCCTTTTTCATTCATTTCCCCTTTGCCGTGCCTTGCTCAAGCCTGTACCTCCAACTTCGCAAGGGCTTTAGGAAGCAGCACTTGGTATTATTTAAGAAGAGCTCCTCTGGCTAAAGATGGGGCCTTGTATAGCCATGATCAATTAGAAAAAAAAAAATAAAGCTTAAAAACAGCATTCTCAAGCTTCACATGGACTCTGTGGTCCACAAGGTGTGGTGTCATCTCCTACTCATTGCACGGTTTGCATCTCATATCCCACGTTTTTAACTCAACCACCATTCCACACATCTGCTACACGGACTCCAGGAGGTGTCTGCCCTTGAGGGCCTTACTTCCCTAAACAGGAATATTTTCAGCCAGTACTTTTTGTCTTTTTCCTCTTTCGCTGAGAAATTATCTTTAAAAAAAAAATACCCCTGATTTTATTTGCCTTGCACGTACAATAAAACAGCCAAATATTTCTTTATTTCTGCTTAAAGCGGTGGCTGCTGGAGGCAGTAGAGCTTTGCTGGTTTTCACTAGCTGGGGATGGGGCTCGATGCAATCACATTACACTTGCCATTAACACTGAAAGGGAACCCACTGTTTTATTCCAACCACTACATTTTGGTTTTTTTCCTGGAGGAATTTTGCACTGTGTGATTTGTAAAAATTACTTTTATATGTAATTAGTATAGGAATGAAGATTTCCTGAACTGTAACTCTTCCTCTAATTTTGATTTTTAGGCTAGTCTAGCCAAGTCATAGCAAAGAACACAGCATCAGAAGAAGATTATTACAACAAAGCTGGAGTCAATATCAATAAAATAATGCCAATATCATTTGTTAGGAGCAGAAATGCATAGGAATTTACTCCTAGATCTTGGGGAGGGGAAGTATTTGTAAGAAACTGGAGGACTCAAAACTCATTTAAAACATTTTTAATAAAGGACTTTTAGGGTAATATTGAAAACACTATCAGTTTAAGAAATCTGAGTCAATTCCATATATGAATAAAATTCATTCAGCGTACACAGCATGCCTTACTGCAAAGGAAAGTGATCCTTAATACATTACATATTAGTTTTCGTTTGGAAAGAGACAAAAGAAGTTGATGGCAAAGCATATATATTGTAGTAATGCACACACACAGCTCCACTGTACACACTCCAAAGGGCAACAGTTTCTCTGATTTATGCAGCAAGTTCACTGGTCTGGGCTCTGTAGGGACAAGAAAACAAACAAAACGTGCTGTGTTTCAGAAATAACATGGATCTCATAGACCATGATGGAAAAGCAGCTGCTAATGCCACATAGCAAAAAGTGCAAGATGCACGAGCACTGCCTGGTGGGCCCCTGCCCAGGGCACCGGTGGAGGCACCATCCCTGGAGCCAGGCAGACGTGGTGCTGAGGGACATGGGTCAGCGGTGGGTTTGGCAGTGTTGGGTTGATGGCTGGATTCGATCATCAGAAAGATCCCTTCCAACCTCGACCATTCTATGATTCTATGACAGCCCCGTCTGTGGAGCCAAGTCCAGCCTTGGATAGCCATGAGCACATGGTAGAAGACAACTCGCAGTGGGTGACACCAAAAAGACCATCTTGCCCACCGTTGTGTCCTGCAAGCAGACATGTAGCAAGGGCAGAGCAGGGCACTGTCCTTCCTCAGTTCTCCTTTGGATTTTGGCTGAGTTGTGGCTCTGGGACTGCTGAACGTCAGGCAACGCGTGAACCTTCCTGTTTGACAGCAACCAGTGGACAGATCTTCTGTCAGCTTACTGAAGTACTTTTGGAGTCTACAGCCTTCACTGCTTTGTCTGGCGCTTGGGACTTGTTTCCATATTTGATTATTAGTGCAGAGAAACCATGTATGTACCAGAATTTTCGCTAATCCAAGGGAAAAAGCTCCTGAGCTGTAATTTGTCTCTTCATGATTTAAACAGGACACAAGAGACTCTGAAAAAACCTCTGCAAAGACCTCCCTGGACAGCACTTTTGAGACACCTCCAGCTGTGAACATCCAATGACTTACTTTTGAAGAGATTAAAACGTGTGTGCCCATAAGAGATAAGGCCTGACGTTGCTTTGGGTGGGCTCTTGGGCAGGGTGGTCAAATCACTGGGCTCTGTGTTCAAAAACCAGGAGACACGTCTGAAGCTGGAGGTGAAGAGCAGCTCCATGAATCCAAAGGAGGAGTCTGTGCATCAGCTCGGACTCATCTGTAGCTTGAAAGATCACAACCCTGATGGTATCTCTGCAAATTTCTGATAACCAAGCTCTGTTTGACCTCAGCTTTCAATGACACGAGCCTGGCAAACAAATTAGTTCCTTTTCTTTTAGCTAAATTAAAAAAAAAAAAAAAAAAAAACAACAAAAAAAAAAAAAAACAAAAAAAAAAAGGGAAATGGACCAATTTTGAATGATAGGGAAGATAAAGATAGATACAGAGAAAATACATAGAGTTTTCATTTTCCTGAATGTTATGAAGTTTTGGGCATGCAGGGGACTTTTCCCTTCCTTTTTCCCTTTGGAGTCATTACAAACCATTAAGTCAAGACCTCGGGATCTAAAAGCTGTAAGTAATTAGGCATTGACCAAAACAAGCCATTTTGCTGCTGTGTCTATTGTGTGAGCAACATTCTCATTAATGTAGAAGAACTCACCAGAAAAGCTGATATGGTCAATAAGTCATGCACTAAAATATTTTCTTGTTCCATAATCACTCCTTTATGTTGGGAATTTGCATTTTAATAACTCTCTAATTATTTATTTACTCAGTATGGTCCATGCTATGCAATTTAAGGTGTTTTAACTGCACATTTAATTGACTGTACATAATAGCTATTGGTGAAATACATGTAATTACGAAGACTATAAAAAGTCTATTATATGTAAGTAATAGTTACTGTTCTATTTCAGGGCTTTTCTTTAAGGAAGATTGCAAAAGTAATTAAAAACCTAATCTAGTCTAATCACAAGAACTTCTACCATTTTAAGTGTCTTCATTTGCAAAACAGAGGGAAAACAAGACCTCTAAGAGCTAAATCATTTTGATTCCCGTTTATGTCATTGTGCCTCTTCTCCACGGGCCGTTCTGGTGGGCAGAGCTTGGGCCGTCCGTCTGGACTTGTACCCTCAGCCGACTGTCGTCCCTATTGTAGCCTTAATCCAACCTTTTAATACTACCTGAAATGCACTTACTTGTGGTTGGATGAATGATAATTGTGAGCTCTTTGGCATCACTAAGGTATATTCTACCTTAGAGATACTTTAGTGTCTGGAAATTCCAGTTCCTGGCGTCAAGGGGCTCCAGTCACTTCCACAATTTCTAGAAATAGCTGCGACCTGCTTTTTTGCACCATTTCTATCCTTTCAGGCTAAACCCAAGCTCCTAGAAACAGAACGCTATTGAAGCATGAGCCTTTTTAGTGCTTACTGCTCGGTAACTTCATTTTTTCCTATTTAATTATAGGTTTCGTGTTTAGAGTACGAAGAAGGACATCTTGTAAAGGCACCTTTTCATGTCTGGACAGACCATAAAAACGTAGGTAGGGGCTTCTTTTCCACAGTGGGCGCCCCTGTGGCGTTCAGCAATGCCTTGCTGCTCCGTTATCAAGAGGACCTGTTTAGGAAAGAAAGAAAAAAACCACCCCCAAGCACAACCAACTCCTACTGGGTTACCTCAGACCAGACAGTATTTGGTCGTGTGGGACCAAATGTCAAGGCAGACAAAGGCGGCAAGTATACAGTGAGTCAGGCTATTGTGGGGAAAGAGATAAATAAAAACAATGTGGACAATAGTGACATTTCTGTCGGCCCAGTGGGGGCAACACACCCACGCGCTTATTCCGAAAAACTTGTGGGGTGCAAGTTCTCGTCGTTAAGATGGCTGTTATTAAAATCCACTGCAGCACATATGAGCCATTAGCTTGCTCGTTGCTAATAACTGCAATTTTGTGAGTCAATCTAGATGAAAATAATTTAATTAAAAGTTGCCCTAATTAGTGTGATTATTGCACCAAATAAAGAGGATAACACATTAATGCTCCTCTGAAGCATACTTCTTTTTCACCTCTCCCCTTCTATTGAAAGATTTAGCATTTGACTGACTCAGTACATTACTGATTCATTAATTTACCTTGGGGGATGAGAAAGTTATTTTCAACAGAATTAAATCTACAATTTACTGATGTAAGAGACCCCTTGTGAGATCCCTCATACTGTAAATCAATCAATTTCTCCCAGTCCGGAGCTCTGGAGCACCAGCTAAACTTGCTTTTTTTACTAGGAGGGCCCAAGAATTGTTTATTTTTCTTTCAGATAGGGTAGATGGTGCTGGTTGGAAGTCAGCTGAGGTGAGGAGCTAGGGAGGAGGCAGAATGAATGTGCAGGATACAAAAGCTTATAAAACCCCTTCTTTTACACAGGACGATGAACCACTTGGCAATATAAGATCAAATGTGCAGGGAGATCCTTCCTCCAATCACACTGACTCTTAAAAAATTTAATTATTTATTTACTTCATGGTATCATCATCTTCTTATTTAGCTTTACCCTATAAAGGTATTCATCATACTAATCCCATTAGGTAGATAATATCCCTGCCAGTGTTCCTGGGGAGTGCTAATCACCACTCCTATTGTTCTGCTCCTTTTGATTGCTTAGGAGACCAGAAGGAGATGACTCTTTCAGCCAGTAGACTCAGGCCCGGGAATTAAAGGCCTAATTAGGTCCTCACACCTTTGATTCAAAGCAGCTTGAAAGCATTAAACCACTAAGGTACTTAAATTGATGACTCACTCAAGTCATGCTCTTCTTTTGCAATGAGGGTTCACCTACAACACAAACACAACAGTGTGGGAGAGCAAGGCAGTGTGAGGGATCTGCTCCTGACAGAGGTGTGACCCCAGCAGGTAAGAACACAAAGCATGAGGGTGGATGGGATCTGTCTAGTATGGATTTCCTCTCACCTGCAAAAAATTCTTGTTTCCGTATGTTCTTTCTGAAAACTTTTCAAAAGAGGACTCCAGAACTTAAAGAGAAACACGAATGTACTGGGGAAAAGCTAGGGAAATTTGGGAGCCTTTCTGTTCCTGTGGACCTGTGTTTACTGAGCAGCATCCAGCCCCGATGCATGTGGAGTCTGGTGAAAGTCTGCCGGTTCGTTAGCCAGGTGCCTATTAACATCTCAGTGGAATCACTGAAGAAAATGCAGCTTTCCTTTCTTTCACGTGTGCGACCACGGGGTGATGTGCTCAGAGGTCAGTCGTTTTGAAGTGCACACAGATTTTGTGTCGTTTTCCTTTTAGTGAATGTACCAATCTATGTCATATAAAAAACAACTGTGTTTTCTCAGGAGCTTTTTTAAATGTTGTGCTGACATGGGATTAGCCTTCATTTTTTGCTCGACGTCATTTCTATTCCATTATTAACTTTCATAATCTGGTGGTAACACCATGCCAGAATAAAATTGGCCCTACATCTACATCACATTTTAAATTAAAAAGCCAAAGTGGTCTGCATGTTGCAAAATAGAAAATTTAATTTGCATGAAATCTTGTACAGCTCAAACAGTAACTGAAGGGGAATTTATTTCAGCAAAGTCCTGAGGAAGGACTTGAGTGAGGGTAAAATGTCTCTCGAGCAGAGCACGGAGCTGTTGCTGCTGCTGGACTTGCTGGAGGAACGAGGTTGCTCCTGAGGATAAATCCCAATTTTGCCCCAGGAAGGGCAGGGGTTGGGAGGTGAGTGATGGTGACTCTGGGTTCATACCTTCAATTCATGTCCCCAGACCAGGCTGGAAATTGCTGGAGATGTGACTTACTCTCCTGGGGGTCTGGCATACTTTGTAGCCTGAGGTGAAAAGGGATTAAGTGGTTTGTGCAGCTCGTGCATGAAATCCCTGCAGGTTTTGGATTCTCTGGTCCCTATCCAGGGAATTTAACTGTGAAGCCATCCTCTTCTCTTGGGTAGTCCCACACATTTGGGATGCTGCTCTGTTTGCAAAATATTTGCAAGCACTGAAAGGACTGGTGGAAGTGTCTCCTCACTGTGCTGGAAAACTTACATCACATTACTGAAGAAAAACCAATTTATCAAAAAAACGGACTTCAGAAGGACGAAAAGTCTGCTTGTTTCTTTTCCCTCAACCATTTCTGTGAGTCACTTAAACTCATCAAGAAAACACCTAATGAATTAAAGTTTCGTGCCCTGTGGTTCATGAAGAAATACAAAAATTTTACAAAAGACGTTTTAAAAGTTGCAATGAAATTCCAACTTTCCCTGAAGTTCAGTTTCCCAGTAAGGCCATAGCAGATGTTTAATCCTGCATTAAGATTTATAAAGGCTCCTAAAAGAGCTGGGCTAAGGACAGAAATGGTCAGGCGCCAAGGGAGAACTTGGGGCAGCTGCTTCAAAAACCGTTCTGATGCAGAGACTTGGAGGGAGAATGATCTCAGGAGGTGGAGTGGGTGGTTTCAGCACCAGACTCTCTCTAAAGTTGCCTGATGGAGCTGTAGTAGCTGTGCACCTATTAAAGATTTGCTGTCTTAATGATAAGAGATAAAATTAAAGTTTTGGCCACTACCTCAATAAAGCCCCAATCTCCCCCTGCTCCTTGGAGTCTCATATACCTTGAAGGAGGAATCTCTTTGAAGGTGCATCAGTGCAGAAAGCCGTGGCACCTCTTATCATGGCTGAGCTCCATTTTCAAGGCAAGAGAAATTCCCGTGAAACTTCAATGTCCATCAGGATGGTTTAGCTCTTATTCATCACCCTCCTGGCATCCAGGCTTGAAATTCTTAATATGATTAGTCCTGGAGAAACTCTTTTCGTCCTCCTCGGCTTCGCTCAGAGCCCCCAGTAGATCACAGGACTTGGTGACTGAGAAGGGAGGGTTTGCTAAAAGCTCCCCTATTTATAGCTGGGGTGGCAGAGCCCTGTCCTCAGCTGGTGGTTTCATGGAACGTGAATGTGCACTTGTTGCATGGCAAACAGAGCCAGAACAATTTCATAGACCCGCAATAAAAACAATGAGAAGAGGGAACACAGGACTGGGACTCTTGTGGCAGAAGGCACGTCTCGCACGCCAGCCATGTGTGGTCAGGCAGGAGGAATGCCCCCTAACATTCTAACATGGAAGTTCTAAGTCATTCCATTTTTCTGTAAAGTCGCTGGCATCTGGTGTGTTATTGAGTAACTCAGTAGAGATCTGTTAAACGCATGCCCTCCCTGCACAAAGGATGCATTCTTTTACTTGATTTCTCCCTTTAACCCGTGCTTCCCTTTGATATTCGCATGCTCCACAGTTGCCAACCATGATTTTGCAAACTTGGTCAAAACTCTTAAGGGGGACAAATCACCCCATTTACTCCCTGTCGCCCTCCCAAGTTTGCAGTCAGAGCCTCCGCTGCTTTCAGTCTGAATTTTCCCTTGGCTTTCCTACAAATCCCTATGATCTCCAACTTATTTCGTAAGATGCCCCTGGAGATTTCAATCCAAAAGAACAAATTTCTGACAAAAGGCAAGGATTTGGGTCGGTCAGCCATTGCAGGTCACCATAACAGTAGAAAAAGAAGAAGATTAAGCAGATGACAGGACTGAGTTGTGTTTTTGTTCCCACTGGAGTATGATGGGGTGGGTGAGCATTTGGAAAAAAATGCAAGATA
The DNA here is from genome assembly GCA_025769975.1 of Gallinago jamesoni. Classification (NCBI taxonomy): domain Eukaryota; kingdom Metazoa; phylum Chordata; class Aves; order Charadriiformes; family Scolopacidae; genus Gallinago; species Gallinago jamesoni. Next base: position 1,350,029 of record JAOQGH010000069.1, on the reverse strand, counting down.
ACTGTCATGAGGAAAACCGTAGGGAATGACTGATATAAACTCAATTTGTTGAGTTTTACTTATAAAATACTGTAGCAGATGTTAGAGGTGTCACTCTAGCTTGGATTTAAGCATGTCACAGGGGTTTACAGGGAGTTGGTTTCAGGAATATTGCTGTACCCAAACACCATCACATAGTGCACAGCAGAGAACAACCCGACCAAAATCTGAGGTTTCAGTTTGGAGAGGGATGTTTCTCCACTTTCTCTGGTGGAGAAAGTAAATGCCAGCCTGACAATATTCATTTAGGATTAGCTTTACCACAAAGACAAAAGGTCTTGCATCCAGGATGGGTCAAACATCATTAGCAAGGGTCATTAGCATCAACACGCACATCTTCCATGGTCAGAGCCTTCGACACCGTGTCCAAAGCCATGTGACAGCTTTGGAGCTGAAGTTTGAGCCAGGGCTGAAACGTGGGGGTGTAACAGCCTCGTCACTGTACCAAACGGTGGGGAAGTCATTCTCCCTGCCTCCCTATGGTCCCTCCTCTCTCTGTTTGAGCTTGTTTTACCCCAATACCCCAGGAGCATCCCCACTGCCCCACAGGCTGCCCGTGCTCTGCCCCTTTGTCTCCTCCTGCTGCCAGACCTGCTCTCAGCCCCACTTTGTACCAGCTGATTATCTAAATTAGGGAGCCTCACAATTAAATTAGCAACAAACAAAACCTAACTGCATTGTAAATAAACACTTTCTCTGACAGACAAACAGGCAGCACACTCCTGCTGGGGTAAATCTCCCCTCTCTCCCCCTCTTCCTCCACCTCCTGCTTTGCTTCTGGGTGTGGGAAGACTGGAAGGAACCTCCAAATGGAGGTACCAATTCCTGATGTTGCCCTTGTCACAAGGAAAGGACTTTCTTAGCATGGGGAAGGACAAAGGCAGGAGCCTGGCTGATGTGAATAACTGAATGGGCAGAGCAGGCAGTGAAGAGTTCGTGGCCTCCTCAGCTTTTATCTCCTTTTGCTTGCACGTGTCTTACAACAGAGGAGGACTTTGGGTTTTTACAATATCCGTGGCTCCCCCAGTCTTTGGCACATGGCATCTGCCATCACGGCGAGTGAAAAAGAAAAGCTGTAGATCTCAGAATTATCTGAAACGGTGCCAGCAGGAGCTGGCGTGAAAGCAAGCGAGGAGCAGAAGTTGCGTGAGTGGACACGGCAGCTCAGAACGTGGTTTTTCCTGAGAAGGAGAAGGCAGGATGTTAACAGTCAGCCCCTGTCTCGTCCTCTTCCTCACAGGAGGTAAGGCTGGTCTAGTTATCGTGCGTTCGTTATGAAGAGGGAGAATGTTATAATTAGTTAGTCTGCTGTAACAGTGACCCAAGGAGTGGAGCTGGCCCTGAATAATGCAGTCATTTAGTAACTGTCTTAATACTAATGCTGCTGATCTGGCTCTAGAAGAAAGAAAATTAAGATCATTAATGTAAGATATAAGGAACAGAAAAGAAAGAAACTGCCTTTTACAGCCCCGTACTCCCACTCCTCACAGTTCCTACCACAACCAATACTCGGGGTGATTACAAGAGTTATCTGCACAAGTATTAAATGAATCAGAGAAAATCACAAAGTTAAATATATACCTGCTAACAGTGAAGGTCTGAATGTATCCGGAGTTGGTGCAGGGAGGGAGCTGTGTGATTTACTCAAACTGTGGAGTGATTGGAAACAGCTTGCTCAGTGCTTCTGAGTGCTTTCCCAGCAGCATGGCATGTTTCCTTAATAAGAAATCTGGTATCATCCCATGTCTGCAGCATCTTCTCTGTTCTACCACACTCCAGGGCTTTAACACTTCCACTTGCATGCCTCAGAAGACCTGGATTTAAGGCTATGGAAGATAAAGCGATCCTTTTACTCACTTCCCTAGGGTTTAAATCAGACCCTAGGCATCTTCACCTCCTTGACGTTTGCTTTCATAGAATATTTGATTTTTCATTGCTTCCTTGTGTATTGCAGCCCCAGCTAATATGGAAATCTCTGCTTCCCCAGTCAGGGGAGACTCACCTTCGGTGACTTTGCCGTAACTAGAAATGATCAGCTGGGTTATTGAGAAACCTTTATGTAAATAACACTCCTGACACGTGTCTGCATAATTAGAGTCCCTCATGAATATAGTATTAATTGATCTATGAGATATTCTAAAATCCAACTGGACTGTAGTTTATGTCCAATGAGTTTCTCTTTTTTACTCCTTGCATTATATTCAGATAAACTCATCACAACCCTGTCAATCACTGTTTGCTTCTAATGAGAGCACACTCCTCAAAATCCACAACAGCCGTAGTAAGAGGTATCCAGGTACTTTTGACTTGTACCCTCTACTGCAGGGCATACGTAATTTGCTCATTTAATAATGATTTTAAAATGTTTAAAATCTAAACAAAACAACAAGTTCCTACTCTTGTATTCAGGTGTGATTTATCCATCTTTCATGATGAGACAGGCGTAATAATTATATAAGCCCTTGGGCTAGTATACAGGAGCATTAGAGTGAATTATGACATGATCAGACTGCTAAGGAAAGCCACAGTTATTTTGCAAAAACAGGGCCAAATTCTGCTCCCCTGTAACTGATTGCAACGCTACGGAACTCGGTCAGAGTTACCTTCCTGCAAAATCTGCCCCGTGCAACCTAATGTCAACGTGAGATTTCAGCGGGGTCATACTTGTGCTCTCTGCTATGGAGATAACAACGTTGAAACGAGACAATAATTGTTCAGTTTTACGTTGCAAGTGCACCTCTGACACTCTCTGAAACAATGGGAACAAAACAAGAGATGACTCAAACACCCAGCTTTAAAATATGTCTGGTTTCTGGATGCAAAGCAGAAAGGAGGAAAGCGAGAGAATTCTACGGCTACAATAGTTTGACCAAAGATCAGAGAAGTCAATGGGAGTCTTTCCATTTTTCTTTTAATGAGATTTAGATCAGATCCCTTTGGGGAGTCATAATGAAGTTTATTTCCATTATAAATATACAGTTGATACGTCAAATTATACTACCATCATGAGAAAATGATTACGAGCAGAGTCACAGCCCAGCCGAATTTCACACGGAAGAAAATGACATTCAGTTACTATTGCCAAATTCTAAAGGGAATGACATTTGACAAGGAAAACATTCGTACTTCTTAGATACAATCACTAGATTTTATTCTTTCTGTGGCAGTAAGTCTATTGCACTCGCTAACGAGCAATCTGTCCCTCTTAGAGCCTGATCCTTGCTGACCTTTCACTGCATCTTCCTCCTGATCTCAGTGTATGTCTCAACTGGAGGAAAAAAAACAAAATGTTTTTACACCAAAATAGTCAATTGTTAGTGGAGACTGGGTAGCTGTACTAGTTGTGACTAACTCATTTTGAAGTAAAAAATTTTTTGTTGTCTCCATGGATTTCTTATTTCAATGATTTACAAATCAGCTTCTTTTTTTTTCCCCTCTAGTGAAGACAAAGCATTAGTGCAAAGGTATCTCTTTTAGAGTCGTAAACCAGACTGATTTATGGCTTCCATGCTCTGAGTGTTATTTGTATATAAACCATATTATACCTCAGGATGAACCACAGCTTTTGTGAAGACCTCTGTACTTAAAAAATGAGCAAAACCAACCAACATGTTGTTAATTACATAAAAAAATTATATGGAAAAGAGCCTTTGACAATATTTACATCTGAATCTGTTCTTCCCCTTTTGAAAAATGAAGCGATCAACACACTTTCATCAAGCACTTGGAATTCAGAATTTTCAGCCATTTCTACTCATTATAAACGTAATTTGGTTTTGGTGGGTGGAATTCTCATTAGGCTTAGAGCTGGTTGACATGTTTTGATAACTGAAAAACAAAGTCAAAATCTCAGCAATATGAAAACAAGCACAGTTGTTTATTTTCCCAAATGACCCTACTGAAATTCTCTCCTCAAATTAAAAACATTGTAATACATACTGATAAGTTTCACATGCCCCTAATTTTGAGGGATATCATTAATTTTGATCGTAAATTACTGAGCTCTTGCTAAATTTCATATTCTCCCATTACTGTGTGCACTGACAGGTTGCAAAGAGAACGTCGCAGAATGAAGTCTAAGAAGAAAATTACAGCAAAGGGATGAAGTACTGGGTTTTATCTGTCTGTCTCCTGAAGTCTTCAGATGGTGACTAGATGCCTACAGATAAGACATTTTTTAATCAAGGAGCTAGAGAACTCCATAGTTGAAATGACATTGAGTGAGTCATAGAGTAGATCAGACCAGATCATGTAACAAAACCTTCAGTTGTTAGAATATACAGGGAATAATTTTCCAAGAGGCGAAGATCTTCCTAACTCAGTTATTTCAGTGGGAAGAGGAGGTTCAAGGGACTAATATGTCATTCTTAAAAGACCTAAATGTTAGAGCTGGCCTAGGACAATGTGATAGAAGACACTGGCCAAAATTCTGGGTCCGCTGAGCCCAAGAGAGAGTTTGCATCCAGTGGGGCTGTGTTATCACCCAGAGCGTCAATGGGAAAACTGCCAGTTTAAAACAAGAGAAAGTGATACAAGATATTTAACCCCAGGAAGCAAAATACAAAAGATATTCCAGTCCCCCACTTCTCTTCAAACTCTCCCTCCCACACCAATGATATAGGTCAAATGGACAGTGACATCAGATCTACTGGTCTGTCTCAGCAAAAGACATGTGTGAGGAATTTCTTTTTTTCTGCAAATAGGAGTGAGAAATTGCATAGACTGGACAAAATGAAGTTCATCAGTGGGTTTCCATAATCACAGAATGGTTGAGGTCAGAAGGGACCTCTGGAGGTCACCATGTCAAAACCATCTGCTTGAGCAGGGTCACCCAGAGCAGGTTGCCCAGGATTGTGTCCAGATGGTCCCATTTCACAGAAATATCCAAGGACATACTCTACTCCTCCCCATCAAAATTCAATGATGTCTCCATCAGACATCTCTTCTACATGCAAACTCTTCTCCAGCCTTCTCAGTATTGCTGTTTCTCATGGAAGATCCCATGAATCTTCCAGCAGGAATGGCTTGACATGTGGGTAGCTAATAAACCCACAGTCGTTATGAGAGCCAGGGCAGAGAATAATTCTAATTACAGGAAACAGGAGGAAGAAGAGGTGACTTTCACAGTGTTTTATTGTAATTTAAGTAGGCTTCTAAGATATGAGAAGCCGGCAATCATGTCGGAGGTCAAAAGGAGTTCTTGTGCAATTGCAAATCCATATTTCTTCATCCCAACAGACCGTCTGGGAGAAGGGCAGCCAGAGGTAAGTGGCAGAACCAGGAGGAGGGAGAGAGCTGTGAGCTGGCTCTGGTTTGTCTCTCCCTCTTACCAGATCATTACTTCACAGTAGCAACTTCCACGGCGACCTCCTTGTAGCCTCCTTCCAGATTGACTTTCAAGCTGGACTCCCTGGAGATGGGAAATTTCAGACGCAGGAGAGCAGCTGGGGAGGCAGAGGAGTCATTCTTTCTGGCTGCAACCAACTGCGTGGTGTCCCTCCATACCCCAGCTTGGTTCCCTTCACGTACAAGCCCTGCAGGTAAGATGGACTACATTAATTTGTCACTTGTTATTAGGAAAACCCTGACAAACACCAAGACCATGCTGTGAACGTTTGATGGGCACCTGTCTGTGTTCTTTCTAATGGGCTAAGAGTTCCTCTGCTGGATGCCTATTTCAAACTGTTATAAAAACAATCCCCACTCAACTATTTCGTGCCAGTAGACATCCCAAAGAATGTCACTGAATGAACTGAAGTAATTTGGGATACTGCTTGGTGTACAGAACACAATTGCTCTGCTGAGATTATTCCAGGTTTACATCCACTTACGAAACTACAAAGGAAATCTGTCTATTGGCAAGATTTGAATTATTATTTTAACATTTTTTTTATTTTGCTTTTCAACCAGCTTTTCCAACATTTTATATGTTATTTCCTGTTTCAATTCCATACCAGGTACAATTGTTTTGAGTTTTTTGGAGGCTTCCTTTTTTTTTTTCTTGCAGTTCCCGGGGCAGAAGGAAGAAAATGGGCATCAGTTTAGATTGTCTCTGCCAGGAAATATATAATAATACTGTCATTCTTAAGAAAACTCTGCAGCAGCAGGCTCAGACAGCTATGAAGTAGAGCACATGCATGGATTTGTCATCTTGCTCTACTCTTAAACAACATTGGCTTCTTTGTCAATTGTAAGGAAACCGGGGGGAAAACCCCTTGGAGGTGAGCCACACATTTATTTGTTCCTGAGCTCTGATAGCAGTGTTGGCTGCAACACAATCCTTTTTTTAGAAAGAAGAGGTGAGCATCTGTGCAACTTGTTCAGAAAAGTCAACAGATACGTTTGACAAATGCATTTTCTTGACACATGTTGACTTGCGACATTCAAGGACAGGATGTGTGTGACTGCATAAATCCGACGATCATGACAGATCGTGAGTATTGCTGCCTGTCCCCTGCAGCTCCACTTCTGGTGTGAAGAAGCCACTGAGTGCTGGAGTGATCTATGGGCCAGAGGTGTCCTACTGCACTGCTGACACGGAGAGAAACAACCCTTGGCGACGAGGTGGGCAGAAACATCCTTTTTGTTCTTCTGCATCAGTGTCCACCATCATGTTTCTGTTCAAATCGGTGATTTAGTAAGACCAGGGCTTTCATCAATTTTAGCTGAATGTGGCAGATCCTTCTGCTGGGGACACATCTGCCTTTACTCCACCTCCTGTTTTTTCACTATGTGTTTGTTGGGTTTTTTTTTTGTTTTGGTTTGGTTTTGGTTTTTTTTTTTCATTTGTTGGACTAGATGATCTTAAAAGGTCCCTTCCAACCTAGGTGATTCTGTGATTCTGTATGAAGAGGTTCAGCTCTACCCTTATCCTGTGGCCAAGTGAATACTAGATCTATGGAGCTAAAGTCCTACCAGTTCCCACAATGCCTGTTTCCAGTGTACCAGTGGGAAGAAGATGCCTTCAAAAGTCCTGTTATTCAGTTGTAGATTATACAATATTGCAGGTTATTCAGTATTTTTGCCTTCACCAAATTCTTGGGAGATACTGTAAGCATGTTTGTATTTAACTGCAAAGAGAAATGTCTTTTCCTGCTACTTTTTGTGTTTTTCTCAGGCTGTGTGTGAGAAACAAAGCCCAGTGCTTAAAGATGCCATTTAGGTGGTCACATTCCCCATCCTTACCAGTGCCAGAGACTGGGCCATCCCAGGGGCTGAGTGGTGACTGGACAAACTTGTGACACAGGCTGGCGGTGACTTCAGGAACGTGCTCTACAGGACTATATAAAAGGGTACAAATAGCCTAAACCCTGAGGCAGGAGCACCCAAACAGCACCTCAGGAGCTGGACCTACCCTGAGACACAGACACAGCCCCCACCCAAGCCCTTCTGTTAAGAGCTTTGGTGACCCCATATGAATTCTAAAAAGTACACACACATCTGTGTCAACCCCTCATGAGGAAGTGCCCCCAAAGCACTCCAATAAAACACCTGCAACATCTATGGCTGCTTTATATTGCCTTTAGATAATGGCATACTGCCGTGTCATAGCTGCCTGGCTCTTTAAGTTGATGTAGTTGCAGCCCATGGAGTATGGAAACGAGTGCTGGTAGTCTCACTGCTGTCAGTCCCGATGGCAAAACACAATTCCCTTAAAAAAATGAATGTCACAAGTGGTGGGTGAAATCTAGTTGAGTGACGCACTTCCATACACACCAGTACCTAACTTGGCCCAAAATAGAACTACTCCATTTTAAAGAAAATCTCTGCAAGGGAAGGGAAGGAAATACCCTCCTTCCTCTTTGGTGCATTAAGGAGGATTGAGATTTCCCCCCTCTCCCACTTGTTTCTAGAAATTCAGCTCCTGCTAAAATCACAGGCAGCACTGAGTGTCCATTTCCAGACATCCTGAATAAAGGGACATTTCTGTGCAGTCCCCCATTGGATCCCAACAACAGATAACTAACAAAATAAATGCATTTAATAGCAGACATTGCTCAGAGAACACTTGATGAAGCATGCTGGCTCTTTTGCTGTTGCTTATTCACCACAGATGTCCCCAGCAAGAGTACCCAGAGCTACCAGAGAACCCTGGAAAGCAGCTGAGGCCAATTGCCAATATTTAGGCATAATTCAGGTCATCTTGCACTCAAGAAGAGCTGAGGATAAACTGCACCAAGCGCTACCTCTTCCTTTTGCCCAGGCTCTCCTGGAGCCCCACAGCATCATGCTGCTGGAATGTGCCCTGTGTCACCTCTCCAGGAGATGCCATGGTGCTCCAGAGCTCCTCACAGTTAGTGCTGGCTGCTATTTAATAGATTAAAATAATTAGTCGTGATAGAGAATTAAAAGCTGACTAACTGAGGTTTAGAAAGACCAGCAAAATCAGCACAGGGCTAAGAAGCTTTCCATAGCTAAGGTTTGAAAAAAAAGTTGACACATGAACAATATATAGACTTTTAATCCTCCTCTGTCCCTTGCTCAGTCTTAGTGAGAGAAACATACCTTTCCATGTCTCCTTTTCTTTAGATTTTGTACTTTTCCTCATTAAGCTTGTATTTTTCCTCGAGTGAGTCCAGCTCTATGCAACGGAAAGGCTGGGACCCTGGAAAATACTTTTTGAATCTTCAACAAGTATTTGTCATCATCACAGTTCTTATTCCTCTCTTCCCTTAGGAATCATAACTCATTAAAGATCAAGAAGAATTTAATTCAAATATAGATTTTATTTATAGCATTTCCCTCTCCACTCCCTCCCCGTCTTCACAGCACTTTTCTCAGTGTATTTTATTTTCACCAGCTGGACTATCCTCTCAAAACCAACTTTCAACTGTGTAGCTCCATCAGTGTTAATGGTGTTATCCTCCATTTGTAGGGAGAGCAAAGACCCCAATTTTAAACTTCTTTATCATTTAACCAATAAAAGCTGCAGTTAATGGGTTCTGCAATCTTTCAAGCTTTGGGACTTGTCACAAAAAATGTAACTTTAGGATTATACAAGAATAAAACTTTCTTTTGTCTTTTCTTCCAGGTGTCCACATGTCTGCAATGGGGAATCTGGCCAGCTCGCAGCAACGGCCTCTCCTCCCAGAACGACATACTGAGGTGAATTCCCAGCTTATTAAAAAATAGTTCTGTTATTTTGCCATCTTGTTTGTTCTGCAATTCCACCTTATTTTTCCCCTCTTGTTTTTATTTTGCCTCTGGCTCTTAGGGAAAAAAAAAAAAAAAAAAAAGGAAATGGAAAAGAAAAAAACAACCCAAGAAATTCTTAAATATATTTTTATTTTGGACTTTGTGTCACTTTCAAACTTGCGTAGGAATTGATAGGAACATCCCAATACTCAGATGTTGTTTCCCCAGTGAAGAGCTGTTTGCATGAAGTAACTCACAGCAGCTTCCAAAAACCCTTAAAGACCTTAAAGCACATTATAAAGCTTCTCTTCAGCTTCTGAGAGAAGTGCCTTAACGTCACTGGTGCTTAACTCTTTTCCAAAGTAAATTAAATCAAAGCTGGAATGGCTAAAACTTGAGTAACGGTGCCCCAGAGTTTAACGTGGTCCAAATACTCCATTTCAAAATTTAGGTTAGTTGTTTTAGTTTTCCTGAGTGGTTCCCAAGATAACTTTTCAATTCAGTGGTGGATTTTTTTTTAATCCCTGGCCCTTCAAAATAAAGGATAATGCTTTGGTCTATGGCTAAGTTCATGAAGACACTAAGTTGACCATGGCAACTTATTACATATTTTATTTATACTCCATCCTTTTTTTATTTTTTTTGAAGGAAAGGATTAACATGGAGAGAACAGAAGGCCTTATATCTGTTCTCCTTTGAATGCTATAGAAATATTATAGATTTTTTTTTCCTAATATACACTTGTGAAAAAATGAAAAAGAGTGTGTAATATCTGATCGTGAATCATCAAATGGGTGCCCAGCATCCCCTGCTCCGACACAGCAGTTGCGTCGCTGTTTGCAATTTCACTGCACTGAATTTTGCAATGCAGTTGCACAACGCCACTTTCTACCGCCTCGTTTTTAAGAATCTGGATGCTTCCTCTTTACAAACCACAGCTGGGCTCCTGCAAGAGGGCTTTCCCTTCTTCCTGCTCCTGGATTTTGGTAGTCTCCCCACCTGACAGTCCTATTGACTCATGGACAGCCTTCGGTGGCTCCTCGTTGCCCAGTGGTTGTGGTTTTATTATGGGCTTGGCGTTTCCCCTGCTCTACCAGAGCAGAGCCACAGAGGCTCCTGCTTCCAGCCTCAAACCCTCCTGTTTTGGTAAACTTTTCAACCCTCCCGACACGCCGAAGAGCTGAACGGCGGGAAGAGCTCGTTATGCCTTAATGGCCTGAGTGGGTTCAGAGCAGGGCTGGGAGCACGAGTGTTTATGGAAGGAAGAAAAGTGAAAAATTACAGGGAGGTATGACGTCACCCCGATCACATCCTATTTCTGGAGTGAAGCTGTGAAACCCATGATACGTTTTGATGCATAAATGTTGCCAAGTAAAACTGATAATATAATTGTTAATACGGTCCCAGCCAACTGTTTTTCAGATAAGGAGTTAAACTCTTCTATGCAATATAGTATTTGTGGAACGTAGCACATAGTTGGTTCCATGCTTTCATTGGCTCTGGGATTACTTACTATCATATTTAAATAAAAAGACTAGATTATTGGGTACTATAAGAACAATGGATTGCTTAATGGTTGTGGCATTTATCTTATGTCAATACAAAAGTTTTGAGTTCCTCAGCCTATGTCAAGGGCAGCGAAACAAGGGCTGCATTCAGCGCACTGGCAATTTGTTTATTTTTTAATGCACATTTAAGTACCTTATTTTGGGGACTCAGATATACTTAGATGATTCAGTTAAATAGAGATTAATTTTCAAAAAAATTGTGTCTGTCTGAGAAACAAAATCTAGTAGAAAATACTAATGGTTATTAAGTGCAATTTGTTCTAGATAAGAGTAATGATCAAACAACTTCCTCGTCTCTTCGCCGTAGTGCAAATTCCCCCGCGATAGAGGTCCATTATAGCATCCTTCATACCAGCTTTGTTCCTGAAAGCCTGACGGGGCTCCACAATATAATTACAGAGTTATTAGGAGTAAGTAATACCAGAAAAGAAGAGACACTCTAGAAGTGTAGATATGGAAGGGAAGGGATAGCTTCAGATACAAAACAGAGAGAGACTGTATCCCGGAGACATTTGAAAATTGCTCAAAGGGGCTCAGGGCACAGAAGCAAAGAACGATGGCCTGGACTCCAGGTGTGCAGGGAACAAGTGGGGGACCAAAGGGTGAAGCTGGGGCTTGAAAAGCAAGTGGAGCATCTCCGCCACCTGCAAAAACACAGGCAGGCCGGAGTTTAAGAGATATTTGTGTGACCACTTAGGAGTTTCAATGAACCAGAAGTTATTTTCCTACTCTACACTGATTTATCTTTTGCTTCCTCAAGTAGAAGTTTCCCAAATAACAGGTCAGGGGACTGAACGGGAGCATGGAAGTGGGCTGCCAGAAGACATTTATATGTATTGTTCTTCCTTACTGAAGACAGAACATGAATTCTAGAGGATTCAGTTTTGCTGCCAACTCAGCATCAGCTCAATCCTAACTTTTCCTGTGCCTCGAGCAGCCGTTTGCTGGAGAGCAGCAGACACCAGAGCGCAGCCCTGCCCGCCAGAGCCTGGATTTCCATGTAATTGGTTCCCGTGTTACTGAACTTACAAGGTCACATTTCATCCCCTCCTCACCTTAGCAGGCACCTTTCTTTTTGGTGCTGAGGGTGACAGCCACGTCTCTTCCCATTTGATAAGACCTGGAGGACCAAGCTCATCCATCTGCCTTCTTGGGCCTCCTATCTTTTCCTGGTTGGAGACCTTCAAGTCTAGGAGACTATGGGCAGGTCTTGAAGTGCTGAGCTGATAGGAAATGCTCATCACAAAGATGTGGGCAGATGTTAGCTCAGATGAAGGCAAACCTCATTAGAAGGAGAAGGGGATGGTAATTTGGAAAGCTTTATTTATTTGTTGGTTGAGGAGATTTTAGTTGGGGACACCCCAGCTAAAGTTGCAACGCAGAGATGGAAAAATTGCTTTTATACCCTGAATATCAACTGTTCATGCCAGTTGTGGGAACCGTAACACTTGTGGAAACAGGTGGTTGGTCACTCCAGTGCTCACAGAAGGACTCTCTTCCCTACAAGAACCTCAGTTTGCAGTGAAAAGGCGATTTGTACATAAATAACTGCTACGCATGTTTCAGATTCCTAATGTCTATGAAGTTTCAATTACCCAGTAAAGGAGGAAAAAAAAAACCACATAAAAAAAAAAAAAGAGTATCATGTGACTGCTTCATTTAAGAAATTATATGGCCCCTCAGCACTTGGCGATCTGTGTAGCCCTGCTACGCTTGTTTTCCTCTCATTATTGACCTCTTTGTGCAGATGGGGACCTCGAAGTGAGAAGATGAAATGCCGTGTGGCGGCCGAGCAGGGAAACTGCATCCGAGTCACAGAGACAACTCACATTTCCCGAGGAATAAACCCTCAGCGCCATTTCTGGCTGACAGAGGAGCCGGGCAGGGAAAGCCCTCTCTGGCCACAGAAAGTCAGAGATAAGGGAAACATCTGAAGGACTGGTGTAAGGGGAGCGTGAGCTGCTCTCGCTGCGCGATTAAACGGTTCCCACCAGTGGTGGTGTCACACACAGAAAACACAGGAGCATTTCTGCCATTCCTCAGCCGCCGGCTCTCACCGCTCTCCTGTGCTTCTCCAGAGTCCCACCCCTCTCTGAGGCACTTGCAAACTTCACAAAAAGTCAGCAGGAGTCAAGGTTGGTCACATCTACCTTGTGAGCACGATAGGTAATTGATGTTGGGGGAAAAAAAAATATTCAGGAAGGAAATGGTGAAAAAACCCCACGATTACAAATATCAGTCTCGCCTGCACCCTTGCTCCCCCGTTGCACCTCCTGAGGTGCCCCATGGCCAGCATGGCAGCTCAGGGTTCACCACCACCAGAAGGGTGGGAACTGCTGTCAGCAGCAGCGGCTTCCAGGGTGGGATTTGTCTTGGATGGAGAAAGCAGTCCTGGCTTTGGCCGACCTGTGACATGGCTCTCCTCTGTCCCCACCTCTCCATCCTGCTCCTGCGCCAAGAGCCAATTCCATCACTTGAGTGTCCATAGTCTAAAAAAGCAGGTGGAGGCCACAAGCAAGGAGAAGACAGGAGAAGGCAAGAGGACAGGTAGGACTGGTGGGGAAGACAGGATGGCAGAGCAGCGGGGCTAAAACCCTTAGCAATAATAAACTAATTATCTTTAGCCAAACCGCCATTAGTAAACACATTCCCACTGGGCAGCCCCCAAAGGAGTGATTCCTTTGGGACAATGTGGCCAGGCCACGTGTCGGAGGGGAAAGGGGGGACGTTGCTGATCTGAGGCCACTTCCCAAGACTCACCCACAACCTGGCTGGGAATCTCCTCCTGCGCGCGTCAGGGCCGGCTCCCGTGCCGCGGTCCAAAGGCGGCAGCAGCCGAGCACAGGTTTCTGCTCCACGGAGTGTGGTGCTCACGCTGCTTTCTTGTGGCTACGGATGCTGAAGGAGAAAATAATTCGATAAGTCTGCAGAATGTTTTTATTGTCATGTCAACAAAATATTTTCTGCCTCCGCAGCCTGTGGAAGTACTTAGCATGCAGCATCCATCCAGTTTTGGAAAACACTTGAAAACCACTGACAGAATCTCACTATTCCTTTTTTTAGCTACATAATGAAAAAGCAAACAAGAAATATGCTGATTCCCAAAACGAACTAATTTTTTATTTTTTTTTTCTGAAGCAATTTAATTTTTTAGCTTTGATCTGATACCAGAACCCAAAGGACTCACTTGCTATTTCTAAATAATGAGTCTAATGTTTATGCTCTGAGCCTGAACTTTTCTGGTTTTGGAAAAAATGTGACTTTACATAAAAGTCCTTTGATTAAGAGATCTGCAGTCAGAGGAGTTTTCGATACAATAATGAAAAGGCCTTTCAGATCGCTAACTCGAACACTGCTCAGCACGATATTACTCAAGAAGGGGAGAAGCCGACAGAACAATCACACTATTAGTCTTTGCTTTGCCAAGTGTTGTGTTAGTCATATTCCTGGTCAAATCTCCCAGAAGTGGCTGAGAGAAGCCTTACATCGCACGGAGTGATGCTTGTCTGATAAACGTGCCCTGACCTGGGTGGTCTGCGGCTCTGGCTCTCTGCTCTTATTGTTTTTTAACCCTGATTCATTGAGGTTTTAGGAGGTGATTGCTAGATGGAGGAAAAGTGCTCAGAGGAGAAAGAGAGGCTATTTCCTCTCGTTGAGTCCCAATTTCCCTGCAGCAGGGATGATAACTCCAGCAGGGATGGTACCTCCAGCAGGGATGGTACCGTTAGTAGGGGTAGTACCTCCATCAGGGATGATCCCTCCATCAGGGATGATACCTCCAGCAGGGATGGTACCTCCAGCAAGGATGGTACCTCCATCAGGGACGGTACCTCCAGCAGGCTCTTCTCCCAAGCAAGATCATGCCATGTTCTTGCATGCACAGTGAGGATGCCACCCCCTGTCCCACAGGAGCATGAAGGTGGTGGGCAAAGGGCTGCTGTGCACCCACCCCTCCCTGGGAGGACCCACCACCCAGGCTCACCCCAGCTGGCGATGCCCCCAGGGTCCCCCCACAGCCCCCCGCTGTCCCAGACCTGAGATGGAACGAGTGACTTTCTCCCCGGAGAAGCAAGTGGAAGTTTGGAAGCTGAGTGCCCTGAGTTATTTGTGCAGAACGGACACGTCTCTTTGTCCTGAGCCACGTGGCCCAGATTCCAGCCCTTGTACCTACAAGACATTACTCATGTGCCCGCTCCCCTTTCACGGCCGTGATTCCCACGGGATTTCTCACGTGTGCAGGCAATGCTGCGACCGTGCACAGCTCACCTCCCTGCAAAGGGGGATAAATCCTAATGCTTCCAGCTGATTCACACCCGTATGCCGGAGATAAAGATCTGAAACAGGAGCAGCTCACTGGGAAAAGAAAGATCAGCCTGATACCTGCTTCTCCCCCCTGTTCTCCTTCCATGTTTCCCATCTCCACTGTCACTGGGGAAGGTCTGTTCCTCTGTGCCACCAGGGCACTGCTGCACACTAGGGGTTAAAATGAGGAGGCACTTTGTTTTGGGAGATTTATTGCTTTCCTTCTGCTATATTTGTGAAGCTCATCATTACAGCCAGCCATCCCCACCCCTGCAGCTGTCTGTACATTTTTTTTTCTCTGGTTCTAGAGTTGTACTTTACTGAGGAAATTATAATTATTAAAACACACAAGGTCACGCTCTAGATGAACTTGGAAACAGTTCAAATATGTTTCAGGTTTGAAACTATTTAGCAGCTATGGCCAAGTGGTGAGTTCATAACAAAAGAATGGTTAATTTCACACTTCAGATAACATTTCCCCCGGAAAGCGGTAAAGCATGTTGGTACAGAAATTATTAAAGGTCGAAAAGACTGGAGACACATAATCAGTCATTAGTCCCGATAATTAGATATTAAAGGCAGGCTCAGGGAAGGGGCAGAGTGGTTCTCCCTGAATGAGCCAGCGTCTGCCCCTCGCCTCTAAATCACTCTCTTTGACGTTTTCCTGTTGAAAGGCACCGTGACTTTGTGGGTTCCTGGGGTGGGACACCTCAAGAGATGCCCCACAGGTGGCTCTTCCCCCCCCCCCCCGCTGCAGATGACACCGTTCTGGTCGCATGTCACTGGACAACACCCTCAGGCCATCACTGGAATTATTATTTACAAGCCGTACACCGAAACAGCAGCACAGCAAACAGAGATACCCTCCTCCCCACGTTACCTGCCCCCGCGCCTGGGGACGGAGGGAGGGAAGCGGTGGCAGCCTCTGCGCCCCCCCCGGCAAACTGCATCTGAAATAATCATCACTGCTTTCCCCTTGCAAACTGCAAAGAGGGATTTCTGACAAAGCGGGTTTTGAAAGATGAAGCTTCCTTTGTGCAGGGGGCAGCCTGCCACGGCTCCCTGTCAGCCCGTGTGAGATTTGTGGCGAAAGCAGGTTGATCTCCATTGGTTTCCTTCCAAAAGCCAGGCTCTCCCGTGCAAACCTCCCCTCCTCCATTAACCTGGATTTCAGCGCTGAGGTTTATCAGCAGCCCTTCAACGAAAAAAAAAAAAAAAAAAGACTTAAAAGAATGTTTCTCTTAAACAAAACAAAACAAATCCCCCAAACTATCTCTGCCTTCCTGGGCACTGACATGCACCAATGAACGCTGGATGCTACAAATCCTTCCTCAGCAGCTTTCCCCTGGAAACAACGACGGCCCCACCAGGGTCACCCAGAGATCCTCAGTGTCCCCAGGCTCATCCCACACCAGGGGAAAACACACAAGACATGGGAGTTTTGCAGCTGGAGCCGGTGAAAACCCACCCAACGGAAAACCAGGAGGGCACTGACTTCATGAGGACATCTCAGGGGCACGTGCTGCTGCCACTGCGTGTCCCACTGCTGTCATTGGGGGGTGACACTGGACTCCGGTCTGTGGCTTCAGGGAAATCAGTGACTCCCTTGGCTGCTGGGGTGGGGGGAAAGGTGATGCTTTATCTGGGTTATTGCCCCTGCTGAGGGCCTGTTATTTTCTCAGCTGTGCACAGCTCTGGAGGTGCCCACAGACCGTCTCTGAATCGTGTCCCGGTGCTGGCTGTTCAGCCACACAGCCAGGAGGTCACGGGGCTGAGCCTTACCTCTGAATTTTCCTTCTTCCCCAGGTATCGTATTTTATTTTTAATTTAGAAAAATCTTGCTCATGTCTTTGTGGGAGAAAAAAAAAGAAGAAAAAAAAAAGGAATGGCGGCGAACATTCAACACTCGTTTCATTTTTCATCGCCACTATCAAGGTTTGGATTTTAACATTGGAATGTCCTTATCTAAAATGAAATCAAATAAGCACTTTGTGGCAGGGGTCCTGCACTCCCTCCTCACCTGAGGGAGCTTGTGCCCTGTGCGGTGTTTTGCTGCACACTTGGGTCAGTTCACTGGGGCTGACACACGGACACGTCTACCTACGGGTAGTGCCACGTGCCCATACGGCCAGTAACATATATCGGTCATTGGCTTACACCAGGGCAGGTTTCCCAACCTCCAGGGACAGGTAAGGATGGCTGTGGGTGCAGTTAATCTCACGGACAGGTATCCAAGAGCAGTGGAATATTTAGTGACCCTCATGTGGCACACTGCAGGACACAAGAGGAACCCATCCTCGTGATTCACACAAAAGCAAGCTCTGCAGAACACCAAGCTGGGCTGTCACAACTCTGACCGTGCTGTGAGGACCTGGGAAAGGGTCTCCCTTCATCCAGCCTCATGAACATGGGCTTCTACAGCACATCACCAACTCTAGCTTCGGTCAAAAGCCAGACACAGGAAGAAAAGGGCCCAAGGACCAGAAGATGGACTGAACCCACCACATGAGCAGACCATCCAAATAGGCTGCATGCTTGTCTGCCCACAATGTGGACAACTGGGGAATTGGACCTGGAGAGCAGCCATGGGACTGGGCTTACTTGCAAATGTGGATGCAGACACCTGGTTTTCTCCCAACCCCTTTCATGTGGTGAAAGCTCAAAGAAAAACCAGCTGGCTCCTGCCTCTGCTTCCACCACACCAGGGATGGACAGAAGGAACCCAAGCGTTGTGTCATCTGCTTTCCTTGGGGTGGGGAGAGCTCATCTGAGTCCCACGCTCAGATTTGGGAGGGCTGGCAGCCCTCTGGTTTCTCAGCAGCTTCCAGGCTTTCTTTTCATCCTGAACCTAATGGGTAAATGGCAGCAGAGTTCAGGAGAATTTTCTAATGAGCTCAGAGGAGCTTGTTCATGAGAATTTGAATCCTTGGCAAATAGCCCATAATAGCTGATGTTTTTCCAGTTTATGGGGGAGAGCATTTTCCAGCTATGCGTATTTTTTTAACTCCCATAACCAACACATTAATTTAATGCTAGTTCCTCTGCATCCCCTTTGGAACCATGTGCACTCTCTGGAAGGACACATACCCCTGTCTGAAAGATCCATGGGCTTTTCACATGGGTGTCCTCTCACTCACTCCCATGTATGAAGTTTGGCTCTTGGGGAACCTCAATGGCTTGTGTGGGCAGCGGAGGTGTCACAGGTTGGCAAAATGGAAGATTGAAACCTCTAAAACAGCGGTTAATGACACATGGAAATTAATAGATGAAGGACCTGACATAACAATTGATAAAAATAACAAAAGAAGTGACAGGAGGAAGAGGAAGAAGTAGACAGGTCCCTACCAGGCATGTGTGGACATTGCTCTCCTGACCAGTTGGCTGTAGACTCCTGTGAACCTACTGCCCATCAGCATCCACACCTCAGTATCACCCAGGCTGTGTGTTGTTGTCTGAGTAAATCTTGTTTCTTTTGTCTTTTATAAACACTGGGGTTATTATCTGCAATATCCCACTCTCATGTCATTGAAGAAGAATGTTCTGAAAATGAACCGCTGAAGACTATAGGCTTTATAAATACCAAGAGCCAAGAGTCAGCGTAAATCCATTGCCTTGGATAGAGTTACTGCGAGGGTGATGCCCCCCCACCCCATCTTAATCAGTACCATTTCACTCTAATTTCTGTAATAGTTTGGAAGTAGCGCTGGGAAAGGCTCTTTTTTTTCTTCTTCTTCTTCTTTTTTTTTTTTTCTTTTGGCAATAACATGGATTCAGTAACATGAAAATGTTTTGTGAATTTGCCTCATCTCTGCTGAATTGTTCCTGCTGAGGCAAATAAACAAACATTCAGAAAAAGCACCCTTCAAAACAGAATGTTTTGATTTTCCAGTCAGAACAAATATCTTAACACTTGCCACCATCCTTCATGCCAATTAAAAAAATAAAATTTTAATGAAATTTCTCAAACTTGAAGGGCAACATAACATTTTGTCCCAGACAAGTTATTGTGTTGGTCTCAGAGCTAACTGTAAAATTTATTTGCTTTTTCAGCTGGCTAAAATCTGTAAATCTGTGTTTGCTGGGCTAAGCCATTAATTTCGATATTGTTTTATGAAATTGTCAGAGGCACAAACCAAGAAATAATGACATGCAAACAAAGAGTGATCCCACTCAGCTCTACATGGAAGGCTGGAATGGGCACGAATGAGTGAAGTGAGCTCAGGTGGTGACTTGCACCGCTACGAGCTTAGAGCACAAGTGGGACGGGAAGGTGAGATCTTCTCGTCCAACCTTCAGCAATATGTTTCCAGGATTCTCCACTTGTGACAGGCATCAGAATTCACCCGGGCTATTTCAATACATTGAGTTTATACCTTCTGAGTTTGGGAAGGTTGCACCCAATCTGCTGTGTCATTTCCTTTCACTGCAAGCATTACGCAGAATTTTGTGGGCACAGTGTTTCCACAAGTCTCATGTCATCTCACTTTGACCAGCCTCCATCATGACACCGCTGCTATCGGGGTAGCTGTATGAAATAATCCAGGGACAGTCATCTCTCTTCCTAAATCAGGGCTGGAAATTGAGCAGCAATTCCCCTGATTTGGGAAAAGTCACTTTTTCTTGGATTTCCTTGCATGCCAGGAGCCAATTTGAAAGCCAAGACCTCGCCCTGAGCCGCACACACAGGTTGCTTTGTTACACAATATCAAGGTTTCACTCCATTGCTTCGTCTTCCGGAAGCAACGAACCGACTACTTAAAGATGAAAAGTTGTACAAACTTGTACAAACAGCACAATTTACAGCACAATTTACAACGCTTTCGTTTGAAACCAAGGGTTTCCCCTCTGATTTTCCCTCTCCTTTAGTGTCTCTCCTCTGCGCCTTTTCCTTTGCAGTTCCCACCCATCTACCTCAATGTTGAGGAATTTTCAAAATTTTCAACTAGTGGATGGAAAAATGTGGGTTTTTATTTTCTCATATCTGCGTATCTTTTGATATCTCATTTTCACAAACTGCTCTGTTGAAAATATGAGCTTGTGTTTCAGGGTCACCTTTGGTGGATTCTTCCAGGAGACCACAAACACGAAGAAAAGGGGAGAAATGGATGGATCTGGAGAGAACCATGGTGCAGATCTGAAGGGGAATGCTAAAAAAGCTGATATACCTTATACAGCACTGCCCTCTTCAAAGAATAGCCCAGCCCCTTTGCAGCACAAATTAGCAAGTTTTCCTTGAACTGCAAAAATGATGTGGATACAACTCTGATCCTGTTTCCTCTGCTGAGAGGCAAGACCCTCTATTCATTGAAATTTAACCATTGTAAAAATGGGGTAAATGAAAGGGGGCCCTGGCCCTGTCTATTTACTAAGGGCTGAAAATACCATTAATTTGTTAAAATGATGGGCTCCTATCTGCTTTTAGAAGAACACCTGGGTTTGCAGCTGGGCAGATAAAATACTGGTGGAGTTGTAAGGACAGCACACTCCCCTGGCAGCTTCTTCTTTGGGTTCCTAGTTTCACATTGATTAGAAGAGCACATTGGGGAGAAGAGTGGCAAAGAGAAAGCGTCTTTGGAGCCCACAGTTCATTGAAACTTGACGTGGCTCTACCATCTCTCTATGGGCAGTGCTGCACCAGAACTAAATGAGTTGATTTAATTCATTGAAGAGGTGCTGCTTTACATGTGGGACTAATTCAGAAATCAAGGGAGGGAGCTACTCACTTGCTGTGAGAAAATAAAGCTCCATTCAAGTTAATGGAGTTACACTAATTCACTTCCATGGGGATTTGCTCCTGTTCTCAGCAGTATCAGCTCCCAGCAGTTAATGGGCACTTTGGCATGGACTTGGGAAAGCCTCAGTATCTGCCCAGTTAGAGGGGGTGATATTAAAAATAAAAGCAGGACAACATTGAACAGGTAAGCCACAATTTTAGCATTATTCAAAGCATGTAATCTATAAGATAATTAGTTTATTAAAAATACACTAGAACTGGATATTCTGGGTACAGTCTGTGTTGTGTCAGCCTGATGATATCTAAGTGGGTTATGCACTTCATGACTTGTCAATCCATACTCGTTCTGCTGTTATAAAGCTCTAAAATTGATCCATTTAACTTTATCATTATCTAAAGAAAGAACCTGAGAGGCTGAACAAAGTGCTCTGAACTCCATGGCTCCATCCATCATCTTGTCCTAAGGACCTTGCTGTCTCGCTTCCCTGAAACTGGCTCCCGTTCAGAAAGAGATTAAGCAGCAAGTCTTCAAAAGCGAGATAAAAAGCAGAACTACGGGCTGAGCTTGGCTTTGTTCAGCAGCTTCTACCTCCCTTCTTCGGAGGAAGGAGGGATGGGTGGAGAAGTTGGGCTCTGCAGCCGGACGAGGCATGGGATGGAAGAAATCACAGCGTTGGAGAGAATAGCCTGCGCTGGCGTGCGCCCCGTCACAGGGGTGTTAACAGGCGGCTGTTGCTCAGGGGAAACGTGGTAATGGGGTTTATCTGCACACTGTCCCTGTTTAGGTTTCACAGCCACGTCCCCCGTCCCTGCAGGAATTGGCTCTTAACAATGGGAATAAGCGGGCACCGTGCGCTCCTGGTGTCAGCCTGACCCTCCCCGGGTCTTTTATCGCTGTCTTAACTAAACATATTTGCTGTGAGGAAGTTCTAATACATCTAAACGCTTCCTGCTGCCTGAAATGCCTTCTGTCAAATACAGCCAAGACAAGAGCAAAAGGAAGAGAAATGCCCAAAGAAAGGGGGAATTTCTAAGGCCCCGTGTGATGGCCAATCAGATAAGGTGCTCGTTAAGGTCTTGCATGGTGGGACCGGGGGTAAGGCTGAAGCCTGGGTGTTGCCTCACACTGTTTGATGTATGAAAAAAGAAATTTTTTGGAAAGGGTGAATTCTGGCTGCTGAAAGACCAGCAGTAAGGTTTGTAAAGCAGCCCAAGAGCACACTCACGCCAATAAATCCTACGGTGGGCCTGATTTAAATGACACTCAACTAAAAGCTGCTGGATAGGACAGCCCCAGGGTGGGTCGTGGGAGACTCTGGGACCCTCAACGTCTTTCTCTCAGGATGCAGCAAGTGGGGGCACGTTGCTCTCACACCGCACTGGCAGGTGTGGGAAGGACTGGAAGGGAAATATTCCAGGGGTATAAAGGCTCCTACAAGCATCAGTTCAAGGCACGATATACTTCAATGCATTAAAAATTAAATAAAATAGCGGGCTCAGCAGCTGAACCCTCGCTTCCTCCTTGGTATCCTGTTTTGGGGGCTGAATTTTACCCAGCCCTCCCTGGGAAATGGAGAGGCAGCTCTTGGTAAACTGCTCCCTGTGCAATTTGGGTTGCAGCTGTTGAATGGTTTTCTCCTTGATGGATTTATAAGGGCTCCCGCATTAATGATTAAGGTGTCTAAGGAGGAAATGAGGATAAGGTCTACATCTTCCCTGAACGTGCTGATCAGTTAGCTAAATGACAAATAGACCGTCAGACACCTGTTAAAGTGTGATAGAAGGCAATAGCCCACTAAACTACCTTCCTGATTCCTTCTGCTCGTTGGACACCTTCCACATAAAATCTCCAAGATAGTCACAGCCCTTGGCGAAAGAAAGGACTTTTTTAAAGCACAAATACTAGATCTAGGGCACACAGAAAAGATGAGCCTGAGGGGTTTGTCCTGTCCCGGGCTTTGGAAAGGATTCCAAAGCAAAGGATGTCTCTAGGGATGTCCAAGCCCAGTAGGATCTTACCTCTCCCTGCTCAAAATCCTGAAGCCATCCCAAGGAGTTTCAGCTCTTACATATTATTTTCACGTGTGATAATTGTTAACCTGGTTAAATGAGGCAGTTTCAGTAAGAGATTCCAGTACTATTTCTTTCTGGTCTTTCCTGAATGATTTATATTAATTGTTCAGGAAAACCAATATAAGAATACTGGTCCCTCGAGGCTGCAGGCTTTGTGGCAGCCTCAGGCAGAGCACAAATAACGAGTTGTACATGGCTCAGCAGTGGGCATGCACTCTTATGCAATTCAAGTGGGCAGGAGTGGAGTATTTTACTCTTTCAGCTTAAGGCATCTGTCCAGGAATTACATGTTAAAGGGTTGAGAAACGAAATCCACTGGAGTAACTGATGTGCTGTTGTTGTTGGACTCGCAGGGAGAGATTTCAGCCAAGATTCCTCCTCAGACATGGAGATCAATTTAACTGATGGCTCCTTTCTTGGAATCGTGTTGCATCGAACATTTGAACTGCAAAGAGCTTTATTTCTGGAAGAGCTGGGGGATGGCCCGGGCGGCACACGCAGGCATGGCTACTGCGGGGAAGGCTCTGCGTTGCCCGGGACACCGGGGATGCTCAGACCAAGTGCTCAGCACTTCAGCTGGCACCATCCTACTCACTGCTCTGATGTTCCTGCAGTTTTCAGGGGCTGTTTGACCTCTCCAGGGAGGACAAGTGGTGGCTGGTCATGGTGGAGGGATATACTGGGATCACAGTGGATGGATGCGCTGGGAGCGGCCCCAGCTGGTGCCGTCTGGGCTGGTGGATGATGTGTTGGCCTCCAAGCAAAGGCAGCAGTAGGTAGTGGCACGGATAGACAGTCCTGCACAATCAGACAACCCACCCTGGGTTTTACTCAGGGGACATTTTTAAGAGCCTGACTCTTAAACTCAGGTTTTATTTCACCCAAGCACCTTGGTTACCCCCAGAAGGTGACAACCATGGCGTACGTGGCCACCACCAAAACAGTGGCAAACGAGAGCGGGTAGCTGCCAGCTGGTCCCGAGTGATGTGGTGGGGTGTGCAACCTCCCTGTTAATGCAAACAGGTGACAGTGGGGCTGAAGGGCTTTGCTGGGGTCTTTAAACCCGCGCTTGCCTGCGTGCACACATCCACCCAGTGGATCGAGTGCTGGGGACACATGAACAAACGGCTTCCCGGCAGGTCATTCGAGACAGTGTAGGATGGTATGTTTTTATATCATTCTTTCCAGTCCTGGAGATATGAGCTGGTCTAATCACCGCAGATAAGCACCGTCAGGTCTGGTCAGTAGGGAGAGGAGAGACCTCCAAGACAAACACAGGTGCTCCAGGAAATGCCGCCGTGGACCCAGTGCTGCAGACAAGGCTGCTTGGGGCTCCTGGAGGATGGCCCCAGCGACAACGCATCCCCCAGGGAGAGCTGTACATCCCCGGCACTTCTCATGGGAATGGGGTGTTAACTCCTGAGTGTGTGCCCTCGTGTTGTGATTCCAGCCCCAGAGCAAGCTCCTGCTTCTCAGGCAGCAATGGATGCACCGGTGTGACCACATGGGTGCTCAGGGAGCCCTTTGCCGTGGCTGTAGGGTGGTTTTAAGGGGCACAAGTCTCTCAGATGAACCACATATACACAATTATTGGTGTAGCTAAACCATGACCTGCACCCTGTTGTCCCCTGGGGCTTGTACCCCCCCTGCCAAAGGTGCTCACAGTGCCTGGTGCAATCCCACCGCCCCGCTCCACCCAAGATGGGGGTGAATGCCAGATCCCAATCTGTATTTCTGCAAAATGAAGGGTGATAGGAGTTTATTATTACCTTTAGAAATGATGTTGCAATATTGGTCAGTCACCACTAGCAACTGACTCCGGATTTATTCCCCTTCCTGGTTTTGGGAGGAATGGGTGGCAAAGCAGTACTTTGCAGATGAAGTCATGCCGCATCGCTAAAAGTACTGGTTTTTCATACTGCTCAGTGGTTGAGGTTTTTGCCTTGTTTTGGTTTTGTTTAGTTTAGTTTTGTTTTTTTTTTATTTCTGCTGGCAATTAAACTGGTAGACAAATATCTGACCTTACTGGAAGATTTAGGCAACTTTAGCGTTTTGAAGTCTCCCTCATTCGCTAAAGAAAACTTGAATGTTGCAATTTTCCCAATTCTGAGAATACAACCTTCTGTGAATTAACATTTCACAGAAGCTGCAATTATGTGTTTAGGAGGAGGAAAAGGTGGGAGGGAAAAAAAAGAAGTGAAGCAGATATTCAAAGAAATCTCAGAATTGTCTGTAGCCCTGACCGGATGCGCGAGAATGGGAAGTGTACACAATTTCTAATAACGGAGCTGTGACAGTTGATTTCTCCACACAGAAAAATAGAGCTATATTATGCCACAAGGTAGACTGAACAGCAGCCCAGTTTATAGTTTAAATGACTTGGGAGCTTCCAGAAAAATCTTCTGCGTCAAACCTTTACTACTATTGCCACCAAGTGGTGAAATCCGACAAAAGGCTCCTTTAGCTGCCACAAAATTTATTCAATTTGATTTGTCTCATATCAACTGTATTCAGCGAGGTTTAGAGACCATTTTTAATAATGACAGGAATTACAATCTTTATCTTGACTTCTCAGAGAAAGCCTTGCATCAGATGCATCAAGCTCCTCTGCTTTTTAAGTCACAGCATCTGTAGTAAAGTTACCCCAAAGGAGTTGGCATTTCCAGCTGGACCTGAGCTCTGGGGATGAGGGACCCTCCAGCTTTCCCGCAACATTCTCAGCCTCTTCCTAAGTGCCTCAGGCTGTTGGTAATCCCCCTCTAACCAGCAATGTCGTGGGTACTGCAAGAAAAAAAAAAAAAAAGGTTTGGTTGGTTTTTTTTGGAATTACATTTCCCTCTGGGAGAACTCCTCTAACCTACTTTCCCCAGGGACACAGATGGACACAGTGAGCAGCCCTCCCTCTGCTAAGCCCCTGGCACCCATCGTGGGGGCTCGCAATCAGGCTGGAGAGTTGCAGCTGATGCAATAACCCACATCACACGTGGCACCGTGTTGTGCTGCTTGGAGGAAAATAGGTGGGATGAACGGGAGCCCCATGGGACTGAATCCCCAGGGCAAGCCTGGTAGCTGTCTGAGAAGCTCTACTCTGCTTCCCCTTAAGATATATCTAACAGAATTTTCAGAAGAGCAGTCAGATGCTTTACTGCTAATGAAAACCTGCAGAATGGTTTTTTTTCTTTAAGGTCACAAAGCCTGTATTTTTGTTATTTCACCAGTTTACCTAATATTTTCAGCAGCAGGCTAGGGTATCCTCCTACAGTATATGTCCCAGTTGGACTATCATGTCCTTTTTCCCTCTTGTCTGGTTCCTCCACCACTATTAAGCACATTTTAGCAGATAAAACGGTTGCCAAGCATTTGATCCGTACCTATCCCCATTCCCCATGCCATCTTCCTTCCCCTTAATCCTGGCCTCTGTCCTGACTCTTGTTTTTTTTTTTTTTTTCCTTAGTCATCTGCACCAGTCTGCTTCCAAACATTTAAACCGGGGCACCAGTTTTGCTTTTCTCCCTTTGTGTGGCCAAGTACCTGTCCTGAGAGAGAAGGTAAGAGACTGTGGGCAGTGTCTGCATTCTCCTGTGCCATGGGTTAGGTCTGAGGATGCAGTTATAGTACAACGTGGCTGATGTCCCATCCCTGCAGGTGGCCTGATGCACCTACTGCTCGCCCCATCCACGAGGCAGATTTATTTAACCCAGTTTCCAGTTCAAACTCTGATGGTTCCTAAGGGTGTTTTTTGGGGTGGGATCTGATCTCATCCCAGTTTAATGTCTGCAGTTACTCACCCTTCATCCCCGTCAGAGTCCGCTTATAGAGATGAGCTCTTACGGCGTCATTCAGCTGACCCAATCGTGACAGCTGCATCAAGAGACACAAGTCATGGTTAGCAAGGAGTGTCTTGACTACATCTTGTTTGGTGGTGAAGGAAACCCAAAGGGAACTCTTGTATGTAGATGTGGACCCCCTAGGGATGCATGGGTCACCATACAGATGAGTATATCTGCATGCAATCCACTGCAATGAGCCCCATCATCAGTCAGCCTTCTCCTCCCCTCCCTTGAGAGGGACATCACTGGCTGCTTCAACTTTGGCTTAACTCAGACCAGACCAGAGCACGCTGAAGCTGCCTGTCCCTCTCCTGAACAAAGATCTCCTCCAGGCATGGGCCAAGGGTGGCTCCTGGGCTGCCACGTTGCTGCCCGCTGTGGGAACAGCCTGTCCCATCGCTGCCAGAGAGCTCCAGCCACTGCCCCCCTCCCTCTCCAGCAGCTCCAAACATGGGAGAGGACACCCTGACTGGTAGACATGGGCCAGGAAGGACCAGTGGTGGTTTTGAGGGAGACCGGATGAAAACCAAGCAAAGCTGAGGGAGACGCTGGTTGAAGTGGAAGAGGCTTGTGGAAATTTTTGAATGAAATGAAGTAAAATGTTTCCCCCCTCCCCGAAATTTTTCATTTTGGTTAACCAGACATGTTTTTGTCTGACTGAAAATGCAGCGTTGTCTTTCATTTTCAGGCTATTCATCCTTCTCAAGGCTTGTGAAGTGATTTTTATGAGAAGAAAACCACTGTTTGCAAAACAAGAAATCAAAGAGTTTAACTTTGAGAAACGTCAAAACATGAACTGCAAAAGTTTTCAGGATAAAACATTTCATATAAGTAACATTGAAAGGATCTATTTCATCAAAATTATTCCCTTGCCTTTATTCCTTTTTTTTTTTTTTTTACTGAAAAGATTTCAGAGCAGTTTTTATCCTGTATTTTATTTTTTACTCATTGAAAAAATATTAATTGACTTGTTTGAAAAATGACCAGATTGGGAGGGTCTAACCCCCCCCATCCTTTAAACAGGCAGACATCAGTGTTATAGCTGGTCATAGGTGAAGAAGTGCAAAAGAGGAGGCTATGGGGGAAAGAAAACCTCTCCTTTATCCTGTATTTATCTGGCTATTGGTGGGTGCTGTCATCCTTGCACCATTTTTACTGGAACAATGTTTTTCTGTGGTTCTCCATCCATCTCTTTCAGAGCTGCTGATGGTTTCTCAGCTGGAGCAGGTGGCTCACCCGCATCCTAACGTCGCTTGGCCAAAAAGCTGCTCTGCTGCCCTCACCTTCCCCTTCTCCCCTGCTTCCAGTGGTGCCTTTTTTTATGACTCATGTTGTGCTGCTTCTTCTGCCAACCAGAAATGGCGCTTCTGCCTCACTCAGCTCCCCATCCCCAAAAGCTTGGGGGGGGTTGGAATATTTCTCCTCTTATTTTATCAAAAGTATCCATGGAACCCTCCGAGTGCTTTTAACAACCACAAAACCCCACCAATTTACCGAGAAATGCTGCCACGAGCCTCGTGGAAAGATAATAGGGCTTTAATCACAGCAAGACTCACCCTTTTGAACTCCGCTCTTGAGCAGACAAAAAAAAAAGTACATGAGGCAAACACAGTCCTTGGCACATCTGCATGGAAAAACTTCAGAGCGCTCCACGGCTCGGCCTCCCCAGCGCCAGGCTCGGCTCTCGCTCTCTCGGGCTGATGGGATTCTTTACTACAAGGGTATTTTTCTTTTTCGGTCGCTCCGTTGTTGGGAGAGAGGGAATCTCTAGTTGCCAGATGCCAAACTGTGTATGATCTTATTGAGCAGTCAATGAAAAAAAAAAAAAAAAAAAATTTCCCTTTCTATACATGGTAATGAGAGCGCCGCTGCTTTCTGCGGGCTCTAGCCTTCCTCAGGCTGGGTTTTGGGCAGGTTGTAATGACAGTTGCTGAGGTTCGTGATGGAAACTCAGCTCCGGATTCTCAGTTAGAAAAAAGTCCCTGAAAATTAATTTTATCCTGGGATCTCAGAAGCACCGACCAGGCTGAAGATACTGTTCTCAGCAAGGAAAGCTGCGAGTAGTGATTTTAGCAGCTATTCCAGCTGAAATAACATTAGAACTTTCTTTTTTCCTCTTTATGAGCTGAACTTCAGCACTGTGACTCCAGCATCTTCCCTTCCAGTGTAATTCACCCTGTTTTTTCTGTAAATGTCTGTACATATTAATATTAGAGACAAAAAGTATGTTAAACTAACATTAAGAGCTGAATGCCAGTAAAAGCACACGCACAAAAAAAAAAAAAAAAAAAAAAAAGGCATTGAAACGATTACTTGACTTTAAACTCGCTGTTTGTCTCTGGCAGGGTCCCAAAGCACATGATTCCCAAGGTCACGCACTTTGATGAAGTTCCCTGGCACAGTGGGAGAGTTAAAATAATGTATCGTAGTTCCTTTTGCTGAGGGGTAACATTACAAACACTGTTTATTTGGTATCTCTCCTGCCTCCAGCCATCCCCACTTCAGACTAGGAGGGAATTAGCTCCCACGAGGTAAACAGGGTCAAAGCCGGTGAGGCGTTGGGATGTGAACTGGGGGAACGTTCGTGGCCAAATATTTTATTAGCAAAAAAAAGGAAAAAAAGGTGGATGTGAGTCCTTCTGACAGGCTTGTAAACTAAATCAAATTTCTCAGGTGCTTCAGCCAAGAGAAGATGATAGCTAACGGTAATTAAAAATAATAATTCATAATGCTCTAATCTTTGTTTTGCAAGGTTCTCAAGATGAAGCTTTGCTTTGATTCCAACATTTTTTGTTGGAACTTTTATGTAGAGATGGATCTGAGTGTGCTTGTGCTTCAAGGAGAGAGGAATAATGGAAATTAAATATTTCATGACTGACTTTTGCTTGGAATGTTTTGTTTTGTTGAGTGAAATGTAAGATTTTTTTTTCCAGTTCCGGATTGCGTATCTTAAAGAATCAGGTGGAACATCATCTTGGAGGGCTGGTCAACAACCTGAAGTCCCCTCCTGCAACTTTGTATGTCAGTTCTGCTTCCCAGGGGGAACAGTCCTGGAGCTCTGGTAGGTGGGCACTTTCCTTTAGATAACGTTGATTCTCTGCTTTGGGAGCAGAGACATTTGCTAAAGCTAAAAATGAGGTCGTCTTTGCTTGTAGATATTCATGCCCTGGTACTTCTTGAGAAAGCACGTTTGCTAACCACGGACCAGTGCATGGGGGCTTCATGATGTTTCACCAGTATCCCACCTGCTTGTGGCATCCTTGGACATTCCAGCTCTTTGGATCTCAATGCCAATCACATTGTATTTGATGCATAAAAATTCCCCAGCTCCTGGAGCTGAGTCATCATGTGACAATTTCAACTTTTCATTACGAGAACATCACCTTCAACTTTCTGGATTTATGGGGAGCAAAACTTGCTCAGCATGTCCCAAGTCACCGCTTGTTCTCAAATGCTGGATGGCACACAGAAAAAACCCAACAACCAGGCATTGACCTGGACTGACAGGTTTGAGCAAAATTCCAGGTATTTTAAGCTATTTTTCATTTTGATTCTTGAAGTGTTGGATGCTGTAAGGCAGGCAACGCTCCATCCTCCCCCCGGCTGTTCCCTGCATGTTGCTCGCTGCACCTAATGAGATACTGGTTGCCTGCCTGGAAGCAACTGCCTTTCACCACCCTTTCCTGGTTTTCTAGTTTGTTGAAAGGTGCTAGAATGTACCTTAGCATGGTTAATTTAGATTTGTTATTGTCTGTCATGGTAACTTTATTTATAGTTGATTAAAGCTCTTGGTTAGGGAGGCTGAATTCATACAAGCAACTCTTGGCTGCTCTACATTAAAATGAGGCCAATATTTATGGAAAACAGAATATGGCAGAAAACTTGGGGTTTTGTGGTTACTACAGAATATCCCCATTGTTTTCTGGTGTGCTTTCCTCACCGCTCGCCTTCAATGGCCAGGTTTGTTTTTGTTTCTCGACAGAATGGCTTGCCAAAACCATTGTTTTCCAATTAATATCACAGTCTGACAGCACTCTGGATGGGTAGGTGGAGGAGATCTTCTCTCTGTTTCTTAAAAAGAACACGGCCCTGGAATCCCCATGCTGATCCCGTTTAGGTGAACGATTCTGCAAAACAGACGGCTTTGCATAAAGTCAAAATCAAACCCAAGAGCCTGGGAGGAGCAGGGAGCTTTCAACCTCCCCAAGGCGAAAATCTAGCACCCTCACAGGTAGATTTCTCCTGGCTGGAGCATTGTCTTTCTTTGCATTTTACCTTGCAGAGCTGTGGAGGATCTGGAGGTGGTGTCCCAGCTCCAGGAGGATGATGGAGGAGATGGGTGCCTGCGAGGGCTTGAGGTGGGCTGTGGTTTCTGCCACTTCTCCACATGTGAGTCCAGGACGTGGTGGATGTCCTAAGTGTCCCTCTCTGGAGACACTTTCCTCCGAGGACCATGGTGGGCTTTGCCCAGTTCCTGTTCATACATGGTTGGGATTTACCCCGGGCTCATGGGGGTGGTTGTGTGTGCACGCACCCATCACGCACAGCATCCCAACAGCAGTGCTCCCTTCCTCCAGCCCGCTCCCACCGCTTGTCCCCTCCCCAAATCCCTCTCTGCCCCGCAGACCCCAGCAGGCTGACTGAACCCCCTAACTCAGCAAATGCAAACCAGCAACACGGAGTGACCCTGAGAGCCCAAACCGGGAGCCCTGCTTTTAATCAGGGGATTAGTCTAAAGGAGGAGGAGAGATCCTTGCAGCTCTCCTAATTTTAACCATAGTTAGCGCCTAATTAATGAAACATTTAACTTGTCTGGGACATGGGCTTGGTGGGGGGAGAGATACCTCAGGCCAATCAGCACTGATGTATTCTGTTTCTCTTGCACTGAGGCAGAGCATTTCTAAGTGATGTGTGTGTGATTGCTTCCAGATTTACGATTGCTTCCATCCTTTTAATGCTGGATTAAAAAAAAAAAAAAAAAAACGAAAAAAAAACCTACTCCAAAGGAGTTGGTTTGGCATAATCTAATTTTCTCATGTGAAACAGTTTGTAGACCAGATGACCCCAAACAATGGGAGAGCTTGTCTCAGCCTGGCTGTTCTTGCTGCAGGCAACCTTCCTCTCTGCTGCCCTCCCGTAACCAAATGTGACAACTGTCCCTTATTTAATACTTGTCAGCTCTGCGCGGGGACCGGGTGCTGCTGCCCCAACCAGGTCGCAGGGCTGGCGAGCCATGAGCACATTCCAGCAGATGAGGCTGGACGTGTCTCCTGCCCAAACCAGACTGAGGCAGAATTTTTTCCCCGCTCAACAGCAGATTTTGGAAACTCTCCGTTGAGACCAGCCAGGGGTCAAGGGACGTGATGCTGTACCAGTAAAGATACAGATGAACTCGAGAGCTTTTAAAACTCATCTGACTGAATTGAGTCTTAAATAGCTCGGTTCAGACGGCTTCCCTTAGCCCTAAAAGAAGTGTTTCACTCGGGGAGCTGCTGCGAGGCTTCGATGGGGACTTCTTGGCTGGCAAGGGAAGAAAGGTTTTGAGTGCTTTAGGCTTGCGTGTGGGAAAAGAAAGAGCCCGAGGTGTGGGAAGGCTCCAGTAAGCTCTGCTCACAGCGAAGACAATCTCCTCTGCCAGGATGTGACCCTGTAACTATATGGGAATTAGTTTAAAATGGAAACTAAAAAGTTTCTAAGGCTAAAGAACTGCATACCTGCCCTGTCCCCTCCCTTTAGTTCATTCCATCTATTTATCGTGTGTTCCTCGGTTGTCATCCAGCAGCTCTGACACTTAAAGCCGGGTAAGGGACCCTGCTCCCCGCTGAGCTCCGTGGAGAAGGGACTGAACCTCGGTGTCGTGGTGCCCTCTCACACCTGGTCTGGCTTTGGCCTCTGGTGCTGTGCACATCAACAGCAGCACAGGGGAAAAATAGCTCGGAGAAGAGAATTAGCAAAGGGGGGGGGGGTGAAAGATCCAAGTTGGTTTTAATTCCTAATGAATAATTTAGATCCAGTTCAATTCTTCTGTGATCAGGGTATAAAACCGGGGAGTTAGCGGTCCCCTGCTCCTGGCTTCTCTGTGTGTTCTGTTCTCTGTCCTTTGTAGGTTTTTTATGCCTTTTTTTTTTTTTTCCTTTGCTCATTGATTTGTTTAATATAGAAAATAATTTGGCCAGACAGCGGAATGCATGGTGTGTTCTAAAGGGAAAATGTTTTGGATATTTGTATTCAAGCATCCCAAGATGACAGGAGCAGGGCAGACCCCGGTGTCACCCTTATCTTCACAGGCTGCAGATGCTGGTGTTGCCACACGATACAGAACTGCAGATGGGGAGCTCTGCATGTAGTTAAACGGGGTGACACCAGCGCAGGTTCAGCAGAGGAGGTGATATCACTCCCGGTGTCTAGCGTGGGATTGATAGGACTAGTCCTTGGATGACTCCGTAGTGTGTTGTGTAGATCCTTTTCCTTTAAAGTAGCCAGATGTAAGCAATGTACCCGTCCCTACAGGAGGAATCTATGCTTTCTAGTCCTGAGCTGGCCAATTCAGGGGTTTGAATCAGTGCCAGAGAAACCAAGGAAACAATTTTCCAAAAAATTTTAAAAAAAAAAGACAGCAAAGACAAGAAAAATTCCAGTGACATTCAACTTGGAAAATGTCCCTGAAGCATTGCAGAGATCAAAATGTTTCAGCTGAGATGATGCAGGGGTGAAGATGGAGTAAGAAGGAATTTTTCATCATCTTGGGGTGGCTGCTATGAGAGTCTGGTAACACCCACCTGTGGCCAACCAGGCTCCTCGCCATGGGGTAGGGATGCAGCTCGGTGCCCAGCAGGGCACTCCTCCCCCCACCTGCAAGGGGACCTCTACCGCTGCAGACCTCCTTGCCCTGTTCGTGTTGTCCTTGCCATTCCCACTGGCCCACGGGACAAGAACGTGGCCGTGACAGCTGGTAAGAGAGACGGCCCCTGCGCTTCATGTGAGTGACAGTTGGGTTGTAGGAAGAATTCCCAAAAGTTGGTGGTTTCAGAGGTCCCTCTCCAGCCAACACTCTTTTATTGTTCACGTCCTTGAGATTTACCGTAGCCACACATCTTTCTGTGTTTGTCTTTGTAGTTTATTTTGCAATCCTTCCAATTAGCATACGAGCGAATGACTTTGTGAATATTAATATGATTTTCATTTATTTCCAGAGACAATAGCCATGTGAATCAGCAGGGCTCCACTAATCTAACGCCGAAGATTTCAGAGCTGCTGAAGCTAGTTTAAAAGGCACGGGAACCAGTGGCTGTGGAGTGGCTCATTATACACTCATTATGATTCCATTCTTGAAGGTGAGGAGCATTGAACATCTGATTAGAGCACTGTATATAGAGTAAATGCTGCTAAAAAATCTGTGAATCGTAATCTTACATTAAGAGAAAAAGCCAATAATAAAAGGATGCCCCAGACAGAGTGTGGAGAGAGAGAAGGACTCATGTTAGCTCAGAGATTTGCTCTTCCCAGCAAAATACATCGTGATGTTTATCGGAATGCCTTTCCTGCGCGAAGATCCGTGCTTCATGTTTGACTGCATCGCTTCAGATTACAAAGACATTTTTCCGCTTCCTTCTGAGGACAAACTGCAGAGCCGTGGGAGTCGGCTGGAGGTCAGGGTGGTCTTAATCTCCTTCTGCATCTTCCCCTCTCTGCCTTCTTCTGAGGAGCCAATTTAGAGAGCCACGGCAGGCTGTCCCCGGGGCTTGGTGAATGCCAGCCCCGTGCAGATCTCCCACCCTCCTTGCAGAGCTACCGAGCGATGTTGGAGCACGTCACCCTCCATCCCCACGCTCTCAAACTCTTCCCCAGCTCCTTCAGCCTCCACATGCTCCTTCCAGCTGCTATGGGAGGGCAGGAGCAGAAGATGCAGCCAACTGAGATTGAGGATATTGCCTTTATTTGCTGCTCCCTTATCTAGGTGTCTACCTGTGCCCACCATGGCCTATGCCAGGAGCTGCAGAGAGGGATTCACGTCACAGAATCACAGAATGCTATGGGTTTGGCAGGGACCTCTGGAGATCATCCAGTCCAACCCCCTGCCAGAGCAGGTTCACCCAGAGCAGGTCCCACAGGAACGTGTCCAGGTGGGTTTTGAATGTCTCCAGAGAAGGAGACTCCACCACCTCTCTGGGCAGCCTCTGCCAGGGCTCTGCCACCCTCAAGGTAAAGGAGTTCCTCCTCATATTGAGATGGAACTTCTTATGTTCCAGTTTGTGCCTGTTGTCCCTTGTCCTGTCACCAGGCACCACTGAAAAAAGACAGGCCCCCACGTGGGTCCCGGAATTCCCTCCTGAAATTTCATATATTGGCCAAGATCTGAGGTGGATCAAACATTACTGAAACACCTCATTACATTCATGAGGAATTTGCAAGCAAATAGAACATGTAGATAAGTAAGAAACGTGTTTTCTCTGATTGCAATCTGTGTGCACAGAGAGAGGGAGACAGACAATAAAATCTCCTTTTTGAGGTTGATCAGGAGGGGGCTCGGGGCTTAGAGCTGTAACGAATTAAGTGGCACATCCGCCCGG
This sequence comes from Gallinago jamesoni, assembly GCA_025769975.1. NCBI lineage: Eukaryota > Metazoa > Chordata > Aves > Charadriiformes > Scolopacidae > Gallinago > Gallinago jamesoni. The sequence continues at coordinate 1,314,778 of JAOQGH010000069.1, read as the reverse complement.
GAAGGTGTTGCCCAGCCCTTCTCCGTGGCTGAAATTTGCTGAGCTTCCAGGAATCCCATTACAGAGGAATACAGAACTTTTGAGGCATTTTTAAATTGACAGAGTCTTGTGTCCTTACACATCTTCATCTCACTAGAAGCATTCTGGATGCCTGCTTGGATCAATGCCCTTCAGGAATTTGGGGGGAAAACATTCCCACTGTTGGCACTGCTAAATTAAGCAGAAGAAAATGATTGTGATCTTCTACCTGACTGCCTTTAAAACATTACTCCCACGGGCTTCGTACAGGGACTATCCTGTTGAACTGTATCATTTGAGGTTCTCTCTGAGGAAGAAATGTGATATGAAGGTTGAGCCAGGGACTCGGCAGTGTTTGGAAGTGAGGAGTCCTCCCGGCTTTGGCAGCTTCAGGACCCTGCCCACCCAGGTGACAGCCAGGGAAAAAGCCCAGTGGCTTCCACTTTTGGCTAATAGAGACCTGGGAGGGATGCTCCTGTTCTTGGGGACTTCCTTCTGCAATTTCCATGGGTAGATACAGCTCAAAAGGTTGGTGTTATTTGTTTATATTCTGAGGTCTGGTTACCTGACTCTCATTTGCACGGAATGAATGAAGAATTCCCCAGCCTCACATTTCTTTCATGAAGAGTAGTGGAAAGAAACGTTTCCGTGAGCCACCGCAATGATCTTTGCCTTGCTGTTTGGCGCCAGTTACTGTATTCCATTCTGATCTAATTTGTGACATTTCCTCCTCATATTTGTTGTTTTATATTATATATTTAAATACGATGTATCCATAATATAGAAAATATGTTGTATACTTCTGACCACATTTACACAAAGGCTAATTCTTACGCTGTAATTTGAAAAACATTAATCAAAACCAAAAATTAAAAGGAACAACTGCCTTAAACATATTTAAGGTAATGCTATGCTTTCAGGAAAAACAACAGCATACTCATTTTCATACAAAACCAAATGTACCCAGGAAGAAGCTCTGGATATTAGTATTCACTTATTTTAAAATCGGTGATGTATCGTAACTTAAACAGAATGAGGTAATCAATCTTTATGTGGTTATATAAATAAAACAAACTACTTAATTTGTTTTAAGTTACAAAGACCAGGAGTCCTACCAGGAATTGAGTGCATTTGTGAATTTATGTAACAAACATATCACTACCAACACCAAATTACATCTCAATCAATGTTAAAAGGCATCTGACATTTCCCTTTGATTTATGGATTAACCTTTACAGTTAATACAATCCAGCATTTATTGTTTTCATCACTTGCTGGTTTGGTAGCAACCCCAGAGCTCATTGCAGGGAACTGACTAAATTAATAGCTTTTCCCACCATGATCAAACAACTAATGAAATAGGTCTATTTGGCACAGCTGGTGGATGCTAATATTTAAACAAACAAAACAAGCCTTTATGAAGGACAAATGAGTCTTGGGTTCTGATTCTGCTCAGTAAAGTTATTTATCTGGGGAAACCAAGGTGCACCTATTGACCGGGGTTAAACCTGGCTAAAATGTAATGTATTAAAACCAAAGTGACATGAGAGCACTCCCAAAGTGGCAGCCAGAGGAATATATTTTATTTCAGGATCAATTTGCAGGCAAAAAATAGAAAGTTTGCATACCTCACTGTCTGAGACGTCCTCTCTTTTGCTTGGAAAAGTTTGGGGAAAAAAATTACAGGTAGTTTTGCCAAGTTCTGCTCCCATTAATACTGTTCAGATGCAGAGGGATTATGTATTAGAATGACAAAGCATTAAGCTATTATCTGCATCACTTTGTGGAAATAATTCAAATACAAAAGAGTGTTCTTGAGGAAAGCATTGCACTGCCTTAAAACAACCCAGCTAGTACTCCAAATTACCCTGATTGAGGACTAATTATTTTAACAAGAAAACCATTATGCAACTTAAATTGATTTTACTGATGAAAAGTCGGTTAACTGGGCACTTTTCGTTTCAAGCATCATTTTACACACATTTGATCAACATGAAATTGCCATTAACTTTTGTATTTCAAGCAAAAGGGGATCAGCACCTGGTAGGGTGTAGCACAGTCTGGTTCTACATGAGCCATGGAGAAGGAATGACAGACTTGCCCAACCTCCAGGAACGCTCCTCTTCCAGTCCGTCATGGTCAAAGACAGATCAAACCAAAGAGCTTTGAAAAAACTGAGTGACAGATTTGGGTGCATTTGTAGAACTCTTTTGAATTTCTCTTATTTTGGTCCCGGACACCTCATGGCAGCAGTGAAATTCCCACTCTGTCCCATCTAGAGGAAGGAAAAGTTCACTAAGAAAAGTAACTCTCATCATATTTTGGCATGTCTGCTTCCTCGCTCGCTAAATTATTCATTTTTCTTAGGGTTCACAGAAGGTTTCCAAGCCTTAAAAGACAGGGTTTGTTACAGCAAAGCTTTTGTTTGAATTGCAAACATCTGGCATTGCAGAGAGGCAGAAAGTCCTACGCTGCAGCCTTATTATAGCTTCTAGTGGCCCCGGCAGATGCTGCCTTACACCTTCAGCAGCGGCCGCAGGTGGAGGATCGCTGGAATTATGGCGTGGTTTTACCTGGTTTATTCACACTCACAGCTAGTGTTTGCTGTGGCTTCGGCAGGCACGCAAAGCCCCAGGGGACTTGTGAAGGACAGAGCAGGGCAGGGCTCATTAGTAAAAGCTCTTTTCTCACAAATCACACAGACAAGTAAAAAAAGAAAAAAAAAATCAACCCAAAAAAAATGCCCCAACCAACAACTTTCCCACTTCTGCCGAACTTTCCCTGTGAAAAGGTTGGTCTGCTGAGAAGCTGTGATCCATGACAAGCCACTTTTTCTCAGCCTCTGTGTAACGGATGGCCATGGATCATTACTTCAGGACGGCACCGAGATGAGGTTGGTAGCAAATGCGAAGCAATGAGCATGTTTTGCCCTGGGAAATTTCTCTGAGGGAAAAATCAAAGCTCCCTTTTTGTCCAGCCTGTATGGTTGGGATATTGGATATTTCCCACTTTAAACAGGGTTGGGAATATCACAAGAGCTAGGCAGGATTCTTCCTGCATTCATGGAGCATCCACTGGGGCAAAATTATTTTAAGCTCCTGTGGGGATTCCTTGGATTTGGAAAAACACTCTGGCAGTAGAGACCCTTTGGAGACTGTGGTTCACTAGCCCATTGCAATGCCAGTGTCACCAGTGCTGGAGACTCCTCTTGAAATTACGGGACTCCTCTGCTCATTTTCACTCCCAGTACAATTTTGGTTTGGGCACCTTTTTGGAAATAATTGAGTGTAAAATTCTTCCATGTGCTTTACCAGCACAAAGGTTGCTAATGCTGGTGGCAGGGTGAGTGACTACGGGGTGCAAGTTGGGAAGATTCTTTCATTTAGCTGGAGACATGGGTATGCCCTACCTCAGCATGAAAATGAGGAACAAGAAGATTATTTAAAAAAAAAAAAGAAAAGAAAAAAAAAATAACACTTCCAAGCCTTGTGACCTAGTCCTGGTTATCTTTCTGTTTTTTTATGTTCCTTAAAATTCCCGCATCTGGAGTCATGGGGAAGTGGGAGAGCTCATAGATTTTGCACAATTTGGTCTGTGGCAAGTGGCCAGTGGCAGGATGGAAGAAATGTCCGAGCCCTAGGGAAGATTAGAGCAGAGCCAGGAAAGGTGATGGCAGGTTGGGGATATGTCAGTGGTCAATAACATAAACTGGCTGATAGAGACATCAAATGGCTTGCCCCGAGGCATCGCCCATGTTGGAGACAAAATAGACCCGAATCTCTGGAGCCAGAGGTTTTCTTCTTAGGCTACTCCAGAGAAAAGGCTAAAATACAGAAGGAAACAAAAATGTTTTATTGGCTGTAGTTTAAAAAAGAAATATAGAATTTCCTGCTATCTCAAATGAGTGCATTATAATCAGTGTGGTTAAATCTAATACAGGAGCCCATGTGCCACCACCACCAATGTTCCTTTTGTAATTGCCTCCAGCTATTGCTACTAGTAGTTCAGATTGCAATTTCCTTGTACCGTATGTCAATATTACTGGATCACAAGCGAGGAAACAGGAAGCCTGATAATCAATTTCTGTAGCTCTGCAGTCATTTTGCTTGTAAGTTCGTCAGTTGGAAAATTCTTAAACTTCAGCTCCAGTAATTGCAACCCAGAATGAAGACAGGGATATCAATTTGCTGTGTGCTCTAGATGTGCCTGTAGAGCCCAGTGCACAGAAAACTCCCTGGTTAATGAGAATATTACTTCCAGGAACAAATTGTGGTTGGGTTTGCAGCTTCACTCCCCAAATTCAGCTTATGCTGTTGTCATGGTGTAAATGATTCACATCTAGCCAGGCTTAGGAGTGAAGAAAAGATTTCCTATACAGTAAGGTATATTCATTTCTTCTCTCTGAAATGCATGTCTGGTGTTAAGTAGCGAGTTACAACTTTATGATGCTGTAGCACAGACCTGCCAGGGCTGTTCATTTTGTGTTACAAAACATCCACTAAAAGAAAAACTGAGCTTCCTCTCAGCTAAACCTGTCAAACATGGAGTGTTTCACACAGAACCACATGGGGTAGGAAGGGACCTCTGGAGAATATCTAGTCCAACCCACCTGCCAAAGGAGGTCCACCCAGACCAGGTTGCACAGGAACTTGTCTAGGCAGGTTTTGAATGTCTCCAGAGAAGGAGACTCCACCACCTCCCTGGGCAGCCTCTGCCAGGGCTCTGCCACCCTCAAAGTAAAGAAGTTCCTCCTCATGTTTAGGTGAAACCTCAGTTTCAGGTGAGGGTGCTTCGTTACTGAACCTCTTCTGCCGGTGAGTGGCAGTGGACATGCCACTCATGGTACCCACACAAGCTCCGCTGCCTGTCCCCACCATGGGAGGGGATGGTGCATGGATACACAGCATGTAGGCAGCAACGTCTCACGAGGAGAAGATCCTACACCGCTTTCAACCACACAAAATGTGATGTCCTTTTTCCCCGAGCAGCCCAGACCCAGGCACAAACTAGGGGGTGGTCTCCAGAGATGAAGTGGTCTGCTCCTCACATGTCTTCCACCATGTCCCTTCTGCTGTCACCTGATGGGAAGGGACATGGCAGAGAGCAGGCTGCTGGGAGTGGAAATTGCCCAGGTGTGGTTCATGTGGCCCATCCCCTCCATCCACTCCTGGGAGAGAAGTCAGAGACGGGGCTTAGGGATGGTCTTTGAGGTTTACGTGTTCTGGGTGGCAAAGATCATCCCAGGTGTCTTTATAAAACAACACAGGGGACCATGCCTGTGGAAAATATGTTTCCCATCCCATACATGAGGTTTCCTTAAAGGTCTCCAGCTGCTCCCCCAAACCTGGGTGAGGACCAGCCCTGAGGAACTGCTGGAAGAAGGACCAAATCGTGTCCCCTCTCTCTTCTCCTCAACTTCCCATCCCACTCTGGCACAGAACAGGCTGCTACTGCCTTTGGATCAGTTTTGTGGTTGATGAGAAATGTGTCTCCTCCTCTCTCAAACCTGCTAGGAAGTCCATGCCTGGCTGGGTGCTCTCCACCCGGTCTGGGCTTGTCCCCGTCTCATGCTCTGAGAAGCAGAAAGAGCTGAGCTTCCTCTTCACTTTAGGATCAGAACCTAAACCGGAGTAAAATGTTGCTGCTTGAATTTTAAAACGCTGTTTTCCATGACATGATTATGTGACCTACCTTTGTTTATTATAAATCTAATACCACAAGTTACAGTTCAATGAATTCACATTTTATTTGAAATTTTTTGTCTGAAGTAGCCTAAAGCTCTTCCAGAAACAATTGCACAAAACCATATGAGAGCTGCTAATTTATAATCTGCAGCATCACAGCACAACGAGCTTTTCATTTGGTTAAAAGGAAATGGTTACTTAGAACAACAAAGCAAACCATGTGTCCAGGGTTTATATTAAATGCCCTTGGTATTTTTTAGGCATACACAATGTATCATCTTGAAAATATTTATTTTCCTGTAATTTCAACAACAGCAAAACAAAATAGAAAGTAATACAGTGTCACCCCTTTGCCAAGCTGCAGCAGATCTCGGGACAGTTTCCTGTTGAAAGAAAATGTGAGATCCCAAGTCTGGGTACGAGCTCAGTGCAAGTTGTTTATTTGAGCGCGTACACCAGCCCCAGAGCAGAGGTGCTCTCAAAGAACACACAAACATCTTTGCACCAGGAATCTCACCCCAGATGCCAACATCTGGTTCTGCTGAGCTCAGCCCTTGGGCTTTGGGGAACTTCTTCCCTATTTGCACACATTTCCCATTGAATTAAGGAAGTATTTTGTCTGGCTGAAAGGAAGATCCAAAGAAACCTGTGGAAACAAGCTGCTATTTTGTCTTGAGAAGACACCAGCTAACTGCTAGAAGCTATTTAATTTTCTCTGCAGTCCACATGGCCTTTAATCTGATTAAACTCTGGTCCTGGCAGCAGAAGATGAAGTTTTGGTCCCCTGAACCCAATGGCAAAACTCCCATTCATTTATGAAAGTCAGGATCCAACCTATGGAGCTGGTCCCAGATGCCCCAGTGCAGAACAACGTTATGGGCTGATTCGTACTGAAGTGCCCCCCAGGGCTTGATAATCGCTCATGTAGCCCCCAGCCTTGAAAAAGCTTGAGACGGATTAATTCCAAAACACAGCTCACTGCACCTGTTATTTTCCACATCCACTTTTATGGGAAGAACTGGTCCTTTTCCCCACTCTCAGGGAAGCCATGATGGAAGGAGAAGATGGCAGCAGAGGACAGTGGTTGCAGTCAATACTAGCACAGCGTAACACCCCCAGGCAAAGAGGGGAAGACAGGGAACAATTTTGATGTATGTGGCGTGAAACCTCAAAAAAAATGATTTTCAGCTAGAGCAGATCTTGCTTGGGACAGATGGCTAATGGTCAGCGGAGCCTTTGGGCTCTAGAGGAAAGCTGATTCTATCCTAATTTTTTTCCTGGACAAAGCAAAGCACGGCAGCGTGGCACCATCAGCAGCTATGGAAACTGCAGCTTCTGGGGGACACTTAGAGGCGCCTGCACGGGGCTGTAAGGCCAAGTGCTGGTACTAACAAAAGGTTTTAATGACCAAGGGAAAGAGAAGCATTGTTGTAGCCGTGCAAATTTCAGGAAGCTTTTTTAATTAGAGCTACTGATATCAGTACAAAAATTGAACAAAGTCCCAAGCCTATTAATTCTTCATCATTTCTTCAACAAAGACCCAATAGGGAGCAGCTTTTGTGCAGAACAGTTATTTTGTGGAGCCATAGCAATAAGAAAGCTCCACCAAACAGGCTGACAAGTCAAAGGGCGTTTTGGTATCTGATTTCCAACCTGCCCAGAGCGAGACAAGATAGCCTGTGCCCAAGGTAAACACTGATGGTGGAGAATGGCAGCTCAATTCTCAAAGTGCAGAACTTTTTTCTGAACTACTCCAGCAGAAGGACAAGCCCCAAAAGATGAAGGTTGTTCCTGTTGCTTCACACTGCTGACCCCTGCTATGAAGTGACAATGAACACACAGAGAAAAAGCTCATGAAAAGAAGCAAGTTGGTGGGACTCGCTGCAACTTCTAGTTTTCTTCTCTGACGGTACTCCGCAAGTGCTTATTTTCAGTTTCATAGTTATGGTGAGAAACATGGTGTGTTTTGATTCCTAATTTAGCCTGTTTATCCTGAGAGATTCCAGGATCTTCATTTGAAAGATAAATTCAAACCTTGTTTTTCCTTTGCAGTGTGCATTCCATAACAAAAACATTGCATGCCATACTTCGTTACAGGGCTTGGAAGACCTTCATGACCATAAATTTAGGAACTTGTGGAACACAATGGACTTCAGGATGGAAAGAAGCCAGTTGGCCTATCTGGTCAGGTCCATCCCTTCTGTTTGAATTAACAGCTGGATTTCACAGTGGGAGAAATCCGGCAGTTCTTTCTCAGGCAAAATTCTCACAGTTGGATTTGCCTCCAACTGCTGTAGCTGGGGTGGGAGGGAGCACAACTTACTTTGTTATTTTATGTTGGCTCTCCGAGTAAAAAAATTCCAGTGCAAGTTCCACAGGACTTGGACCTACTCTGTTCTTTAATTTAATGACCCTCAGTGCCATTAGAAAGACACTCCCAGTAAGACAGAGACAGAGGGTATGTGCTAGGTTCTTTGTGCGTTGCAGTGCACATGGCACCCACGTTCTGGAGAAAGCAGAAGCTGGATGCTGAGGCAGAATGAAAAGGCAGGACCTTCTCTTGCTCTGGGAATGGGATCTAGATGAGTTGCTGGCATGGTTTGGCAGCCTGTGTGAGGAGAGATGTTGGGTATAACGTGGACTTCCGTTTCACACGTGCTATTTCAATTCCAAAAGCAATTGTAACCAAAGTTAATGGATTTGCAAGGATTTACACCCCTACAGCTGCGAGGCAAGCATGCACCAAAGGAGCCCAAGGCGGGAGAGGCCACTGGAATGTGCAGACCAGTATTTCTATGTCTTGGTTTTGGGATCTGAAGTGCTGATCACAGACAGGGATTTGTGTTACACTGCCAGAGGCGAAGGTTAAGGCCCTGATTGCTTAGGGGTATGTGGGCAAGTTCTTGCTTTCTCCTGAGCTTAAGTGTGGTGGGACCCTGGGGAGATGCTGCCCTCAGTGTACAATACAGAGACCTGATGCAACCCCAAGGGCCCAAGGACCCATTCAGAGAGTCCCAACCCGCTCTCTACTCCTAGAAGATGTGTAGCAAAGCTTTTTCCCAAAATTTTGTCCCTCCAAACCCCTTTCCCTCCCACTGTGTCCCCTCTATCAGTAGAGAGTGGAGAGGACACACAAGATTTGGACCTGAACAGTCAATTACTACCCAAAAGGAAAATCCTCTGTGGCCAGAAAATGGTGCAAAAATCTTGATCCCACTTCAAGGGAGCATGGAGATTGCTCTGCAACTCAGCAGGAGCAACCTGCGGAGCTTCTGAGGAAGGTTGTGGCAGCCCAAGACATGCAGCACAAGAAAGCAAAGGGGTGGGGAGAGCCCACTCTCCAGGGTAGGTTGACTTTCAAATGCTCCTTGAACACAGCTAATGGGTCTCAACTAATAAGATCTATCTGATTGGCAGAAAAATAGGGGAATTTAGTTTTATTGACAAAGAAAAGTTTTCAGCTTGTTTGTTTTCAGCTATCCTAATTTGCATTAACACTCCCATAATGAGGAGGGGGAGGTTCTGCTGAGACAGAGGTTCCCAGAGGAGAGGTCAGCCACTGGCCTGCACTGGGTGTTATCAGAGGCAGAGCACCATATATCCATGCAAAAACCACTTCCGTGACACCAATGACAAAAGCCTAAGAAATTAAATCGATAGAAGTCAAATTGCTGCAGAATAACTTGGCACAGCTCCATCAAAGTCTTTGCTTTATCATGGGAAACCTTCCTTTAAAAGGAAAAATAAACAAAACACCCCAGGGTCACTCAACCAGGCTGAGTCTAGCTTCTCCCCAGAAAGAAACCTTTCATCTTTCCTTTGCAAAGGTACTTATGATCCTAAAAGGAGAGGACAAAAGGCTTGTTGTCCCCCACCAGCCCGGCAGGGAGAAGCTGCTCTCCCATCCCTGCTCCTGCCTCCTCCAGGCTTGGGACAGGCAGGATTAGCCTTCAGGGATGCACCTCTTTTGGGGTTAGGAAATCCATGGCTCGCTCTGGGCCCCTTCTTGCAGTCACGAAGACCCCTCGAGGTGAGGAATTGAGCCAAACACCGATACCTTGTCACAGAGCCCAGTGATGGTTTTGGTGGATGCAGCCCTGCCTTCAGCTCAGCCTTTGACCAAACCAGACGTGTCTGGAGGGCACTCACCTGCTTCAACACGGGGCAAAGAGGGATGTTCCCCTGAGATTTCCCTTTTTTTCTTTCCTTACGGCTTTATGCGAGTGGCTGACAGGCTGTGATGGAGCTGAAGAAATAACTCTAGACTCAGAGTGCAGGAAAAAGAGGAAAAAAAAACCAACCCGACTTTTTCCCCTCTTCCCTGAGAAAAGGTAATTTACGTAAATTTATCCATGACCAGCATATGGCAATAGCTCACAACTTTGTTAATGGAAACCTGGTGATCCATAACACTTGTGTGGGAGACATTTGCTCGGGGGTAATACAATATTAATGTTAATATCAATGATCGATCAGAGGATTTGCAAGAAAGGCATAAAGTACTTAATTATAATTACATTGGGAATGGTTTTGTAATGGCTACGACATTTGAATAAGGTCACGTCTAGCCCTCACCCCTGTTATGTTGTTCTATATTAAATGCCATTCACTTTAAGTGCTGGAAACCTTTCTGGAGTCGTCAGAATATAATATACTGGGTAAATTGAAATATGTCCCTTCATTTTTTGAGATATGATTGATATCCTTTGCAAAACAAATGTTAACACCTATTTGTACACAAATTTCTTTGATTATATGTTAGGAAAACTCAAGTATGACAGTCTCTCCTAGCAGGCACTCTACTGGGAGCAAAGGACATGGCTATTTGTGAATATTAATTCACCTTAACCGAAAATGGTTTTGGATCTCTGCTGTAAATCCACCTGGGTGTATTTCTGCCCTTCCTGATGATACATTAATCCTATATTGCTTTGTAGTCATAATTCTGTCTCCAGTAGTCCCAGCAGCCCACCGTGTTCACCTGGGTAAGGTGTTGCTTAGTAGGACCTTTTGCTGTCGTAGGATTACCTTTCGCTAAGAGCATTAACAAAGAACACATAATAAGAATCATATTCTCACATTTCACAGCAAAATATATATATTTCAAATATTCTGCAGATGTGGACTATAACCATCAGCCGAACAGCAGCATTGCCGTCTTTAAAACGACCAAGGAAAAAAAATCTGCGTATAAAGCACGAGTATATGAAGGCAGGTGGGGTCCCAGAGGGGCAGACATCCCACCCCACCCGTGAGCACATGCACACACCGAGGGAGGACGTGAGGACATGCTCTTCCCACTCCCATCTACCACCCAGCATAAACACCAAAGGAGCGAATTCTCGTCCCTCTTCGAACAAGAATCCGCCTGCCCGCTGACCACAGAGGTTTGCTTCTTCTTTCCGACCTCAGTATAAACAGGAGATGGGTCGGGTTTAAGGAGCAAAATTTTGCTTTCAGAAAATCACCCGGAATAACCACGGGATTCAGGGAGCACTGGAAGCTCCCGTCTGAAGGCAGAACTTCGTCACAAGGAACCATACCTTCAAAGTTCGGAAGACATGCGGCGACGTCAGGACGGGGTTTTCCATTTTGTCTTTTCTGAAGAAGCAGCACAGGGTTTTGCATGCTGTGGAAATGCCTGAAGATAGCAAGTTTTATAGTTTTCCAAAAAATGAGCATTTATTACCAATCAGTGTGAAATACCACTGATGGTAAATTTTAAGTATATGGCGGGAGTTTCAGCATCATGACAACATACATCATGCATTTTTACAACATATAAGTGCAGTGATATTGCTCCCTTTCTCAATAACAATATATAAGAATATATAGTATAAATGTACAGTATATATTAGACACAATGTAAAATAACTTAGTGAAATGTCAAAGCTTCTGCATAAAAATTCAAGTCATGCCTGAGCATACCTCTAGCACAATTTTGCTCACTCTTATCTCATATACCTTCATTTACCTTTAGTTTATGTTGCAAAGATAATTTTATCTCTCTGTATATAATTGCTTAAAACGCACCAGAATCCTTGTCTTTTTTCCTTTTATCTGCAGTAGGTGAGGATTGCAGTTTCTGAGCCAAACCCAAGGATTTTTGGAGTCTGTATTAATGCTGCCGTTAGGTCCTGGGAAGCAATTCGTTGTGAACAAGTTGTATAAAAGCAAGTTCTTAAATGCTCGTTACGGTTCATCATTGTCCATCGGGTTCTGTTCCGAAATAACCTGTAAATGGTGATGAAATGCCTTTCTATAGAAACGGGGCTCATGGTCTGACGCTGCTCTCTGTTAATTATAGCTCTCACCAGCTTTGCTGAAATCGTATCAAGTATCACTTTGGTAATTGTTTTGCAAGAAGGATCAAAAAAAATCTATTTAATAAGAATATACAACTTGTCTCAAAGCTGGGAGGTGGGATTCCAGCTTCGGCCAACACTGGATACAGCTCCCTGCAAAACTGGGTCTCCCTTCACAGCTGCTGAATGAAACATCTCCAGGGACTTCCCTGCAGCATCTCCGGAAGCTTTTGGATACTACAAGGGGAGAAGTTGTTTGGGTTTGTTTTTTTTTTTGTGTGTAAAACCAAGGCATTAAGAGGCCCTCACCTCTGTCCCATTTCCCATCAAAGTCTACCAGAGTTCAACAGCCTTGCCATGAGCTTTCTTGGAATTATTTTGATGCAACTTCACTTCAACAGTTTAAACAACTCTGCCCTGAATATCAACAAAAGTATACTTTAAACACTTATTAACAACTACGTTTTCTAATTAATGATGAATTAAAGCTGCAGAACAGTTTGAAACGTGATGTCAAAACAGAAAATAAGGGAAGACAGTGATTTTTCTGTGATTCCTTTTAAGAAAACAAAGCCCCCCCCTTCCACCCCCTTAAATTCCCAGCCAGTGTAAGTCGACAGAATTACACTGCTTTAGATCAGCTTAAGTTCTGACCTATATGCTGCAGTGGAATTAATCCTAATTTCCACCAGTGAAAGTGGAATCAGATTCACTCTGTCTTTAATAAAGCAACGGGTGATAAGCAAGTCTCTTTTCTGTCGCCTTCTGCTTGAGAGAGGAAATCCTCTGTGCTGTCCAACCACGTCCACGACAGTTCAGAAAACAAAGCTGGAATTTCGTGAAAACCGCTATCGGGAAGTGTTATTTCTGCTTTAATCTTGGCAAAGTCCTCTGGGTACCGGCAGAGAATCAGCTGGTGAACGGGTAACCCCTTCTGAGCGCTGCTTGGGGAGGGATCGGGGGCGCAGGGGGCTGGGGCTGGGTGGCAGAGGCTGCTGGACACGCCACCACCAAGAAATAACATCACATTGTCCAGAACTGGAGATTAATTTGCTGGGCCTCCAGTAGATGACATTTATTTTCTTGCATGTGATACTGAGACCTCAGGACAGGCAGAGGGTCGGGGGCTGAGAGGATGTAATCGATGCTGAATTTAATTTCGGAATCCGATTTGGCTAAGGAGGAATTGCTTAGGCTCTGCCTGCCGGCCAGGCTGCTCGGAGCAAAGCCCCGAGGCTCCAGGAGTCTCAGGCCCGACTCGGTTCTGTCGTGTCTGCTTTCCGAAGAGGAAATGCTGTTTAAAGCAGAGTCCACAGAAGGCATCCCGGGGGACGAAGGACTTTTCCCTCTGCTTGGTCTCTGCTCCTTGTGTTCCCTTTTCACGTTCCTCCTCCTCCGTCTTCGCCTGTAATTCCCGTTTTCAAAGAGATCCAGCATGGATTCGCATCCCGTTGCAAAGCTCCAATAGTTTCCTTTCCCCTTCTCATTCCCTTCTGTTCTGGGAACCTGTATTTATTTAAAGGCAGCTCAGTATTTGTATGTGTTACAGATGCTGCTGCTCAACATCTGCATTCATTTACATTCGGGAATGGTGTAAACACACATGACAAGACTTTTAAGCCTCTTCTCTTTCATTATACAAATAGGATGTAAACTCCATCCCCGTCAATTTGTTATCTATTAGCACACATCAGACAAGGAGACACTTTTTATCTCTATAATTGACAACTCAGAGGGATTTTAAGTGACTCGCAGCTCAGCTGTTTGTTTCCCTTCTTTCCCAGTGATGACATTATTCCTGCATATATTTTTTTAGCCATGCACAGTGTGTATGCGAATACACAGTTACTGATCTTACCTTTACAAAACAACTGTTAAGCGATAAGTTATGTCGGATGGAGTTCTGCCAGGCTCTTTGATTTGATCTGTAGTAAGGAAATTTCTTCATTATAAAGTCATAAATGCCAGAGAGGGTGACTTTATTTGAAGGACTTTGCTGGATGGCCATTGCAATTAAGGCAATGTAGCTGAAAAAAGGAAAACTTGCTGTTACACCACGGCTTTACTCACACACTTGGTTTTCAGGACCTTACGGGTACACGCGTGCCTGTATCCTGCTTCCGAAAGTTCTGCCAGTGGATCCGTGCCCTGGCCCGAGTTGTCCCAGGGGCAACCCCGAGCCCCGGGGCCACTCTCAGGTGTTGGGTCCAGGCAATGGACCCCCGACCCGGCTGCTTGCCCCAGCACTCAGTGCAGAGGGCTTGGATCCAGGGTTACAGGAGCATCTCCCACCTCTCAAACCCCATCGGAAAAGTTTCCCTGAGCTGGAAGGCTGCAGCGAGACAGAGACACTGCCACTGGAGACCCTGTCCTCCTGTGGAGAGGACCTTAGGTGCCCCTGTGAACATCTGCACCCCAAGTCCTCACGCCACCCCGGGGACTGTCTGCATCGCCTTCACCCGGTGGCACGATTGAATTCCCAGTCTCCCGGGGCTCCTGGAGGTCGGAGGAGACCATGGGAGATCTGGAGGCTCAACAGCACAGCGGAGCTGCTGTGACCCCACGCTGGAGGAAATAAATCCCGAACACTTCAAACACGGAGAGGGGGAAAATCTGCCCTCTGAGGAGCCTGCTCCAGGGTCAGACCCACGGCCGCACCTGGAAGAGGTCCCACGCTCCACCCAGAGCTCTGATCCCACCGGCCCATGGCTCAGGAGCCTCCCCAGGGATGGGGACACTTGGAAAAAACTTCATCTTACCTGTACGCCGGTCTGGTGAATTTTTTCTCTTCGTCGGAACTACAGGTAGGATAATCATCCCCGTCGTAATTAAAGCAGTTGTAGGGGTACTGCGTGTTGTCAAACATGGTCCTGCTCCTCGCTCAGCTCCCGTGGAGTGAGAGAGAGGGATGGAGTGATGTTTCTCAGAGCTTGGGCTCCCTCCTCCCTTCTTCCCTCCCCTCTGTCTGTCTCGTTCCCTCTCTGCCCCCTCCTCACGCTCCCTCTCCTCCCCGCACACACTCTCCGTGATGGGGTGGGGACTGCTTTTGCAATTCTCGCATCCCAGACAGCCCGGCTGTTAGGATATTCTTATTTTTTTTTTTGGGGGGTGGTGGTGGTGGTGGTGTTATTGCTGTTATTTCCGTTGGCTGCCGTGGGGCGGGGGGGCTGGAGGTGGGGATCTGGGGGTGAAGCCGTGGAGCGGGGTGTGTGCCGCCGGTAGCCGGGCTGGCTCGCTGGGTGGTCCGGGCTGGAGAGGGGCCAGCGCTCCCCCTGCCACATCCACAACGTGACAAAAGCAAACAGCGTGATGTTAATAAATCACGCTTCAAGGTCTCCACTTGGAAATTAAACTTTGAGAACAGAGCGCGGCTCCCCCCCCCAGCCCCCGAGTCCTCCCCCTTCTTGTTTTTCTCTCCCCAGCGAAGCAGGGTGGCTCTCTTATTTATTTATTTTTAGAAACCCGACGTACAATAAACAGACGTTCCAGGCAGTAATGCACGCTTGTCCCGATCTGCAATCTATAATACACTATAATAGACATAAATTATATTTCCATGACTAAAGGAAAATGTGTATGTTCAAAGAAAGTAGAACAGAGGGATATGAGGGACTACTGTCAAGCAGGAAAGTAAAAGGAAAATAGCTGTAGGCAGGAGAGCTGCCTGTGTGGGCTTTGATCTGAAGGATGAATTAGACTAATAGCCCTGTGTGTTGGCATCCAATACTGTAACAATTTAATAGTTTTTCAATGCTTTGGAGTGTTTTCCAACAAGTGATGTAAACCAAAGGCATCGCGCACCATTGCAGAGGGGACTAAAAAAGGTGTATGCCACATGATAATTAAATTATTTGAAGACAGCTCTGTCCCAGGAACTAGCCCCGGGAGGAAATGGGTATTGCAAAAGAGAAAGCAAATTGGTGTGCAGAGAGTTACCTGCATGGAAATATAAAAGCAGAACCACTAGCGATGCAACTTTTGTTTTCTGTAGCATCTTTCATACAAAGTATGTCCCCAAACCCCTTTTGGACTTAAAGGATACAATTAGGGGAAAATTCCTCCAAGTGATAAAGAGCCCTTTAAAGCCATGCTTAAGTGGCTCATAGAGATTCCACAAAGATGGACATAAGAAAGCTTTTTTCGGCGGAATATAACACTACATTATAGCAGGGAGTAGGGGGAAATACATGGCACAAAAGAAATAGATACAAGAGGCATTTTCTTGGGAACTTGAAGCCAGAGCAGACACCCCAAAATAAATAATTATCTCCACTCTAAAATACATCAATGGGCATATGCATGAGGCGGCTGCTGCAGAGGAGGTATTAATGGAAAGGGTCAGCTACTGCTGCCTAAGGCGTTAGCAGGGCTTTAATATTGAGCAAGATAGAGCAGGTTCGGTGGTGGAGAATGAAATATATAATGCCTGATCTTCATTCATGCTCTGTCCAGCTGCACTGAGAAGGTCTGAAGTAAAGACGGAGCTGGGCCACAGACATGGGAAGATTTTTCCTTGCTAAAAACCATGATCCTGGAGACACAAGCAAATGTCCTCTTTGATTTTTAGCAGTAGTCCCTCTCTTTGGAGGTGTTTTAGCTCACTGAAATTGCAATAATTCAAAGAGTCTTGCTTCTGATTTGTAACAATTTTTATAAAGCAGAACTGGATTAGTTGACTCCGATTTTACACCATCTGTCAGCACCTCTTTTTCAGTTCTTCATACTCTATTTATGAAAATTGCCTGGTTAAGAAAGTCAGGCAGTACACTTTGACCAAAATCCTTACATATTTACTGACAGTATCAAATAGGTAAATTTTTCTGTAATGCCAATTACAGAAAATGGTTGCAGTGATGTAGGTTTAGCAATGTTATTTCCCTGAATTCCTGTATTTTCTTGCTGTGGTGAGTGTAATCAGCTTGCCCATGTCTGGCGTGTCTATAACGTGTTACGGCTGCTGGTCGGCTCTACTCTTTGTCCAAGAGCTCGTGGCCACCCTATTCCTCACCCATTGCAGTGGAAAGCATCCCTTAGATTCCATTTCCACCTCCTCGGCCGCTTTGTGAGTCTCAATCCAGCAAGCAGAGGGAGGTGATAACAACCAGCACTGGTGTCCTTGAGCTGGTGTCCCCAGGGGTGTGAGGGGCCGTGGGTGGGAGCAGGACGCGTAGGAAACTCCTGCCGTTGCCATTGGGATCACACATTCTCTGTGGATAAATATTATTATTTCCTGATAACCAGCAGTGGGCTGGAGGATTTAGTTCCTGGCTCTGTAAATATCACTAAAATAAATATCACCTGCTACAAATTCATAGACCATAAGGAGAGCGCAGACCATTTTTGAGTCCTCCAGGATCAGAAACAAATGATATATTATTTCTCATAAACTTGCTTCTGAAACCCAGATATACAAAACTGCCTGAGAATTTCTCAAGGTACTTTTTAAAGCCCGTGTACTGGTATTTTATCCCCAAGTGAATGTTTATGGTCCAATTATAATCTGTGAAAATAATATTCATAAAGAAAAGCTAACATGCTCTTATATGTACCGTGGTGGAGCCAGCAGGTGCCATGCTTGTGGTGGCAAAACATGTTGTACAAATAGCTTTTTTCCCAGCATCTGTGCAGCCGTTAGACTTTAACCGGAGTAACTATCACTCATCCCTGTCATTATCATAAAAGCATAATTTTGCCAGGCTAGTGTTTTCTTACATTGTATATTTTCACAACACAAAGTTGTAAACCATTTCATTTGAGATTGTAAATAGGCAATAAAAATGCTGCGAAAGATTTGTCTGTTTTTTTTTAATATTGATATTAAAAAGTTATTTGCAATTTTTGTAATTACGACACAGACTATGAAAATTGTACATGAAATTCAGACAGGCCATAAATTCAAACATGTCCAAATTACTAATCGTTATATTTCCTCAGAATAAGAGCGAGTACCTCAGTGTAGGACCACATGCTGGCATCCCAGTCCTCTTACTGGTGTAGACTGGCATTTCCCAGCGGCACGGCTTCTGCTATCACACTGACTTGGGAGCCAGAGCTGGTTGCAGTTCAGGACTTTACCCCAAACCTTTTCAATTTATCATAGAAGCTCAGAACAGTTTAGGTTGGAGAGCACCTTTTAAAATAATCTAGTCCAAATTCTGTCCCCTGCCCAGGGCAGGGACACCTCCCACCAGACCAAGTTACTCCAAGCCCTGACAACCTGGCATTGGACACCTTCAGGGATGGGGTGGCCACAGTTTCTCTGGGCAACCTGGGCAAGTGCTCCATCACCCTTGCCATAAAGAATTTCTTATATTCAACCTAAATCTGCCCTCTTTCAGTTTAAATCAGTGGAAAAAAGCAGCGACCTTCAGCAGGCTTTGGGTCATTCAACGGCAGTCTATACCACCAGAAAATGACTTTCTTTATCCATTTCTAGAGATGCTCAGTGTGGTTTGGTAGTGAAAAACAGGAAAAGAAGGGCTTTTAGGATGAAAAGCCATTTCTCCTACCTGCTCCTGGGTCTTGACTATTGGTCAAAAAAAATGTTTTGTCAGAAATTCCAGCTGGCCAAGCTGAGGGCTTTCCATAGTCTTGTGAAGACCTATGACCATGTTGTCAGCAGGAGGGACTGTACATCCCTTTGGGCCAGGGAGAAGTTTAGATGGTACCTTCTTATCTGCTCAATGGGAGGACCTGGTGCCCAACTCCATCACTCTCCAACGCAATGGACTGCTCTTTTTTGTAGTATTGTCTCCCTTTCCCAGAGAATGGCAAATCCTTTTCTAGTGAGAAGCTCTCAAGCAAGTGTAGTGACAGCCACTGAGTGGGCAAGAAGCCAGGAGCTGTGGAGAAAGCCTGCAGGTCTAAGAGACCAGTTCCTGGGATTTTTGGTGGAGCTGGTCACTTGGGCGTTTGAGAGTTGACTGCGAGTAATATATAAAAAGTGCTAATATGTAATTAGCACTACAATATATTATTTCTCATTTTCTTATTTACTCCCATGGGGTCATGGCTTCAAAGGCATTGGAGGGAGAACATCAGCAGGTTCTAGCTTTTAGACATTTATTAAGCAAAATTATTGATTTTTTTTTAACCCATTTTCTACTAAAAACTTCCTCCCTGAGTTGTGAAAGTCTCCAGAATCACTGATCCATGAGGCTTTTGGAGACAAGTAGGAAGAACTGGAGGGTTTGAAGAGGGGATAAATAGGGAGGTGGTGTCTGTTCTTTGCCACATAGTGCACCCCTTGGACTGGCACAACGGTGGTGCCTTGGGTGAGTCCCTGCTTGTCTGCCAGGATGGGACATTACCCTGGCACAGCTGCCATACCTCATCCATCTTTGGGCATTTCTCATTTCGGCTATGTGCAAAGTCATTTGGCTATAGGCCTCACTTCATACATTGTTTGAATTCTGCACCAGACACAGCTATTAGCTCGGGCCAGGAAACTTGTTCCAGATGTTAATTAACTCCCTCCGCATTAACTGGAATCACACAATTAGGGCCTGATTATTTATAAAACCATTTTGCCGAGAGAATTAAGAGAATGAACACAAACATCCTGGCTCACACTTTCACATAAACGTCCATGTGCTGTTAAATTGTGGAAACTGGCACGAGTTGTCCCACACATTTATTTTCAGCCATCATCATTATTCCGGAGGAGAAAGGACAACTGTCAGCCAGGCCTGGAGGAGCCTGGAGAAGCTTCTTCCCGGCCGAGCTAAGGTCTGCTGTTGTGGCACCAACAGGCCTCAGAGACACCGATCAAACATCCCACAGGCAGTGTGGCTCTCCTGCTGCCATAACTCTAAATGACAGAGCATTTTACCCAATCAAAAACTGCAATATTTAGGAGGATGGTGGCCACTGGTGGGCTGGAGGACCTGGCAGGGGTCTGTGGTGCTTGGTCTGCTCTCTACCACACGTCTCTTGGTTTAAAGGACTTTTGGGGGGTCACACAAGCACTCGGCAGATGCACAGCATGGCAAGTCCAGCCCTGTCCCTCCCATCTGCCTTCCACACAGCTCAGAGTCAGTGAATTGGGGACTTTTTATTCTCTGATATTGCAAAATGGACAAATGCAAGACAAGCGAATACAAGGACCCACCAAGCTCGGCTTGGGCTGACCCAACACATGTGGTCCTGCAAGAGCAAAGGGACTCACCCCCTGGCCATGCAGGTCACTGCCTTCTTGATGGATGAGGAGGTGTTCTCTGAGATGCTGGAGAAGAAGTAACGGGCACAAACTTGAACATAAGAAGCTCCATCTAAATATGAGGAGGAACTCCTTTACCTTGAGGGTGGCAGAGCCCTGGAAGAGGCTGCCCTCTTCCACCTTGAGAGGTGGTAGAATCTCCTTCTCTGGAGACATTCAAAACCCACCTGGACACATTCCTGTGCAACCTGTTCTGGGTG
>JAOQGH010000069.1:1272528-1289330 GCA_025769975.1 Gallinago jamesoni | reverse complement strand
GATGGGAAGGCTGACCCTGGGCTCATTTCTTGCTGGATGTCTGAGGCATCTCGCGGACCTGCACTTTGGAGGCAGATATTGGTGGTTCTGCCAAGCTTCTCTGCTCCCTGAGTCATCCCATTTGCAGCCACATCCCAGCTCTCCCCCAGCTGTGTAGCACCTCACAGCCATCGACTGATAAATCAACAACTCAGTAAGAGAATTATTTTCCCACTCCCCCACCTTTCTAGGTGGTCCAGGGACTGGAAATGGATATTTTCCTCTTTGAAAGATAAATACTGTCCAGGTGTCACAGAGTTTGAGGGTGGGGTTGGCTTCATGGATGGCCAGTTCCAGCTAATATTCCGTGGATCACTACGTACCCTGGCAAAAACATTCACCCTCCACCAAACGGCGCATTGATTAATACAGTAGTATGTGCTAATAACCTAATAATAAACTGATTAATGGTTTGATACAACAGTTGTCATGAAGCAAGCCAGGAAATACTTCCCCCAGCTGAATGGGAGGTCGCTATCAAGCTTGATGTGAATTTAATAAGAGCACAAATACAACTGCTGGCTGCAGGGGGTGGTTTGCCTGGCTGCAGACACGTGTGGTCACAGTGAGCTCTCATGAAGAGACGGGGAGGCTGTGTATTTAAGAATAAAAAAAAAAAGAAAAAGATAAAAGATATAAGCAGAAGAAATAAGAGAGGTCTGTGAACATCATATTGTACAAAGGCTTCTTGCTGATTCCCAGCTGCCCACAATGACGTAGGAAGAGCCCGAGGAGGCCAGGGAAGGGTGAACTCGGACAGGTTGTGGCTCTGGGAGGATTTCACCCCTCTGGGGTACACACAGCTCCTCCTCTTTGGGCAGCTCCTCAGCAATTCGGCAGAGCCAGGAGCATCTCCCTCGTAACACAGCCCTGGACTGGGCTGCCCAGGGCAGGGGTTGAGACACCATCCCTGGAGGGACTGAAAAGCCGGGTTGACCTAGTGTTTAGAGACATGGGTGAGTGATGGGTTTTATCAGAGTGAGGTTGAGGGTTGGACTGGATGATCTTAAAGGTCCCTTCCAACCTGGACAACTCAATGATTCTATAGCACAGGTTCCTGCAGAGCCCCCGACGGCGGCTGGGGGGCAGCGGGGAGATGGAAATATTTTCAATGCAGTGGGAGAGAAAGAACATCTTCTGAGCCCTGCTTCCCTCCAGGGGCGGTGAGCCGCAGCTGGGTGATGCTGCCGCCGCCCTCTAGATGGGGCAGTCTGACAAAAAATTTGAGAAAAGGCTGTAATTTGCTCTCACTGGGGTCTCTCCCTCTTTTTTTTTTTTTTTTTTTCTGAGCAGAGATATTATTTTAATTGCATTTACAGGAGGGCAAATTGCCAATGACCGGGCACAGGAACATCACGCTGCTGGTAATTCCCCTAAGTGCTGGGAGAAGAGCCAGACCCAAAATGGTATCTGCGTGCTTCCTAAAGCCTGGTGCGCCGTGCCGTGTTGTACCTTGAGCTATTTATTTTGTGCATTAAGTTTCTACCTAAACCATCCTATTCGATTTTTTAATTTTTTTATTTAACCCAGGTGTCTGTGTTGAGCTTGGGAGGTCAGGCTGGGAAATGTCGCGGAGCTGAGCGGGAGACCTTGTTCCCTGGTTTTGGGTGTTTATTTATAGCTCAGAACCACGGTTGCTGACTGCAAATTTTTTTAGTGCACAAAGGCAGTAGTGTATGCGCCGTGCTGCAATGGAGGTATCTCACAAAGCTGGTCCCTGTCGGCAGCGTTCCCCCTCCTACAGCCCTCCAGCAGGTCAACGGGCCACCACCGGGCATGGAGACACCAAATCCACCGCCGTGCCCAGGTCTGGGGGCTGGAAAAGCCCTGAGGACTTCCCGTAGTGGGGCTGGGCACGTCCACACCAGCAACCACCCTGCCCAGCAAAGCATCCCAATAACAGCTCTGGGGATGGAGATTTGTCTGTGTGAATTTTTTTTTTTTTTTTTTTTTAAAACCTTTACATTTTCTTCCCGGTGTGTAATTGCTATTTCCCATGAATTCCTCCTCTCCTGCCCTTTGAAGTGGCCTTTGCTCCGACCTGCTGGCCCCTTCCCCAGGCTGCGGGGGAGGCAGCAGGGCTGGAGGAGCGGGGAGTTCCTCAGCCCGGGGAACACGGGGGTGAAGGATACGGCTGGGTTTTGTGATAGACTGTAAGCTCCAGTCCGGTGGGTTTTTTGAGAGTATTATCAGAAGTGAAAGGCTACATTTAAAAATGTATAAGCAGGGACTTTCAGCACCGCATGCCTTCATTCATAATTCACCAGTGCTCCTTTCTAAAGAAGACTTGATATTTTTACAACGTAAATGTACTTTAAAACCTTTCTTTACTTTGCAGTGAATGCGCGATTAAGTGAGCTTACTGAAAAGGAGGAGAGGGAAGGAAGGTTTAGAGTAGGGTCGCCCAGGTAGCCATGAATTGGGTGTAATTTTCATGTAATTCGGCTGTGACTGGGAAATGCTGTTGCATTCTAGTTGACAGCTCAGCTGTGGGTTTGGTGCTGGTAGAGTGACTTCTGAAAAGATCTCCAAATTCTTGGCTAGTGACTATTGCTATCTACGGCTTTATGCCCGAAGCCAAGGAACTGCTTGGTGGGATTTCATTCTCATATCTCCCTGACCTGCCAGAGACCCACGTTGCTGAAACCAATTGAGCAGACTGGTCTGGCCTGAAAGCCTGACCAGTGTCAGGCCTGGCCTGAAAGTGTCCTAACACCTAAACCAGCCCCAAAGGCGTGTTGATATGTAGGTAGGAGAGAGCTCTGCAGATGTTAAATCAGACTTGGCATGGAGCAAATTGTCCATGGAGTGTGTGACCATTTTCTCAGCAGACCAAGCCAAATGGTGACTCTGAGTCCCTGTCTCCTGCCCACCACCACGAGGTCTCACGTTGCCCAGCTCTGGTGGTGTCCTCAGCCTGGGCTTGCTGAGTCCTCCTAGCTGAGAGAGATTAATGGTGCTGCTCGCTTTCCTCCCATGGAGCAAGGATGCAGGCTGAAATTGTCCAAGTCTGAAATGATCTTCCAACGCATTCCCTTGGAAGTAGAGACAAGGATTTCCTATAACTGACTGGGAAGAGTTTCAGCACATCACACACTGTAAGCCAGAAGCTGAGCAGAGAAGATCTTGAGAAGTTGAGACATCAAGTCATAGCTGTGCAATGTAGCTGTTCCCACCTCATCTGAGCTACCCCAAGACACAAGTATGTGCATATTTGATTTGCCTCTGTTGAGAAAACGTACTAAATCTATTTGTCCAAAGTCTCTGTAGCAGGACAGGGAACGGGACCTCAGTTCAGCCACAAGCTGGATCTAGTGTGAGATGTTGTACGTGCCAATTGTTAACCAACAGGTACATCTCAGGCTCTGGGAGAGTTTGGCACGACAGATCGGTGCTGTTGTACCTTGAGGATCAGCTCAAAAAAAGCTGGACTCTGGTCCATGAAGTCAGGAAGGCTGTGGTGCAGGGAAGGAGGTCCCCTGAAGTGAGGACACTTATTGGTGGCAGCACATAACTTCACTCAAGTCCATGGTGCTCAGACCCCTGCTGGCCCCAGCCAGCTCTACCTGCTGTGCTTCCTCCCATCCCTACGTGGTCTGCTCGCCCTGGGCCAGTGGTTGCACTTGCCTAGATCTGAGCTGGGAGAGGATGGAGAAGATGTTTACTCTAATGAGAGAGACCCACTGTTTCAGTCTCCGCAGCAATTAGGAGCAAAGCGCTTTGGAAGCACCTTCCCTGTACCTATTATATAGGCTCAGTGTGAGGTGCAGCCATTAATCAGACACGCTGCTGGAGAGAACTGCTAATTGAGAGCAGCCCAACTCCCTGAAGCTTCCCTCCCTCTTCCTGCCCACGCTGAAATAGATGATTTGTTCTGGGCACTGGTGTTCCAGAGCAGGTTGTGGCAGGCTGGGGCCTTTCACTTCTACTCTGTGGGACATTGGAGGAGGCAAGGAGTGTTATGAGTCTGAGGTAAGGAGTGTTTTTATTATAATAAAGTGTGTGTGCACTACTGGCCCCCGTCCACATCCATGCCATGGTGTGGAGGATGTGTGCTCACACTCCAGTCCTGCAGGAAGAGGTAAGAGTGGATGGCAATAGGAAGCAACTGGAGAATCTCCATGGACATCTGACTTTGAACGTGCACATCGGTGGCCA
This sequence comes from Gallinago jamesoni, assembly GCA_025769975.1. Classification (NCBI taxonomy): domain Eukaryota; kingdom Metazoa; phylum Chordata; class Aves; order Charadriiformes; family Scolopacidae; genus Gallinago; species Gallinago jamesoni. The sequence goes on along the minus strand of JAOQGH010000069.1, from coordinate 1,285,133 downwards.
CCAGCTCACCAAGGCAGCACCAGTATAAAGAGTATTTCCAGCTGTTGTTAGAAAACTCAGCATGCTCACCTCCTTCACTTAATGCAAGATGGGGTTGCAATATCCAGTACTTCAACATCAGGAAGACTTTTTTTTTTTTTGGTGCTCGCAGTCCTCTTACAGTCTAAGAGCCACTTGTGGGTGAAAGTGCTGCTCAGTAGCAGAGCTCTGGAGCAGGACTAGCTCAAACTACAGAGAGAAATGAAGGAAAAAAAATGTAATCTCATGTATGGATGGATGGAAAATTCATGGAAAGCACTGGAGTTGCAGCACAGTGAAACCAGAGGAAGAGGAATCAGTCAGGTCCCATGTCCCTGGGACTCAGACATCTCTGGACAAGGTTGCTGCTACCCTGAAAGCTGGGCATGAGCACCTGCTGCTTTATTTTCTAGACAAAATCAGCATTTTCATCCCCATTTTTGTTTTCTGCAGATGGATGTATCTTTTTCCCCTCCCGACCAAGATCACATGCAAAGGGTGCTGCTAGAAACCCAAGACAACCCTTTATATACGGTGTTCCTGCTTGGTTTTGTCCCCAGTGCAGTTTTATTATCTGAAGAGAGGTCTTTTGGGGGTGAAAGTAAGGAAAAAAGCCTCTCTCCCTGGCAAGGCTATTTGTCTCCACCTAAGCTTGTTCCCATATAATCCTCAACTGGATCTGCCTTTTTGTTTTTCCTTCGCTGCTCAGTTCTTCATCCTTTAGGAGGTGCTTAGGACTCGGCGATGAAAGGCTGCCTCCTTCCCTCAAAGGATCAAACCCACTTGGCCTGTTTTCCAGCCTGATTGATGTTTATATCTATTAATTGTTTTCTCTCTCATTTTCTGATTTCCTACTGATATCAGAGAAAGCCCTGAAGAAAACAGTCTTTGATGGAGAATAACATATTTCAGAAGACAACTTCCCACCTCCAATGTTTATGGGTAATTAGAAGATTGAGTATAAATTACTTGTAAAGCTGCTTATTAGTGTATTTTTCCTTCTATTACCTAAAATAGTTCATTTTTCTGTGCATTTTAGACACTCTGGGCTCTTTTCCATGGAAAAGGCAGAGGCCACTGCCTCTACTCCTGTTGTCTATGTCCTGCCAAATTTGATTTTAAGCAATATAAGGTTTTTAACATCTCCTGTGACATGAGTCCTGGTGTTTATGTTGTTCTTTATCTTCCACAGGCGTTAGCAAGTGAGAACCCACGCGCTTCCCAAGGCAGAGGGGTCCTGAGGGTTTCCATTGATGGACAAGTGGGGGTAAAAAATGCAGTGATGTCACGAGATGACAGGAGGAGTCGAGATGAATTCTGGAACGGGAGATTCTCCTTCCTGGTAAGTTTTGGCTGCAGATGAAGGAACACATTAATCACAGGATGTGACCTGCTCTGAGGCTGGTTCAGTTTTTCAACTTTTAACAAAGTCAGAACTGGGAATTCAGCGGAAAAAGCCTTTTGAGTCACATTATATGGCAAACTCATGTTCAGGACAGATGGTATTTTCTAAAAGTAGCTGTTTACTCCTAGAATTACTCTTCTTCCTTCCTGTGGCATTTCTTCCTCGTTCTGTGGTGCTTCTGCCCACAAACTTGTCTTTTTCAGCATATTTCTGGTGGCAACTTTAAAGATCTTTAAAAAAAAAAAAGCTATAAAAAAACCCTCTTTGTTTTCTTACCTTCATGTTCCTCTCCGGCAATATCCTGACCTAATTATGGATAAATGCACAATATTTAGTTATTTTGGAAAATGCCCTTTGTCTTCTTATAGGAGGTATAATTAGCAGCTCGGTTCATCTTGCTTTTTTTGTTCAGCTAAATGTCACCCTCTCCATTTGTGTTGTTGCCTTTGTTTCCATCTAAGTAAGGAAATCAAGAATAGATGGCAAAGAGAACTATATCTTCTTCAGTTCTCTTTTAGACAGCACCTTTCAGCCGCGCTCCCCTCCTTTCCCCCCGGCAGAGGAGGCTCTTTCAGGTGGCTGTCACTGTCACCTCTCCCGTCCCACGGACCCCACCTGGTCCCTGCCCTTTGCAAACCGGGACCGTCAGGATTTGGCCCCACGGGAGCCATAGACAGGGCTTGACCCAAATCGTTAGAGCCCTTAAGGGGCAGAACCAGAGCCAATTAAACACCTTGAAGGTGCCATTCTGTGTCAGCCTCATAGTCCTGTGACAAGACTGGGCTTTTGTGTTCCTTGGTCACAATCTTGAACATTAGATGTTATTTTTTTTTTTGCTATTTAAAGCATATTTTCTTCCAGTTTGGACAACGCTGACTTTCCAGTGGTACTGTGTTCATTAAACTGCCTCTAAGTCCACAGCAGTGTTCAGAAGTTCTGCTCATTAAATCTTGGAAGGCAGAACCTTTCCTCTTGTATGTTGGAGAGGATAAAAGCACTCGCAAAGTTCTTCCCTATAGAAATAAAAATAGTCCCAGAAGCACAGCATTTTTTTCCTTCCTATTCCACACAGACTGCTCTGCTAATGATGGCAACTACTCTTGTCTCATGGCATTTCTGGTTATATTTACAAAAACCCCAGAATAATTTAACAGGGATTCTTCTCTTCATATAATTAACTGACATACTCGCTCTAGTGTCTTGTTGGTAGCCCTCACCCTGGATTCAACACTCACTTCAGAAATGAAGCTGGAGATACAGATGCTGAATTTTGCACTCTTCACGACGCTGAATTTTGTTTTGTCTGGGTTTAGGCTTTAACTCTATACTTGTTATAAAATTAAAGATATCCCAACTCTCAAATTATGAAATTGCACTTATTTTAGGGATAATGGAACTGCAAGTGTTGTTATTAACTTGTTTGCGCGTGAGGCAGAGAAAAAAAAAATTAGAGAGTTAACTTTGGTACTGCAAAAGGAATAGGGAAAAAGCACTGGCTTCAGGTTAGACGTGATATGTGTCTGAAACATGGGAGCCAATGGGGAATCTGCAGTGCCAACCTCTTTGCAATTAATCCCAGTTTACCAAGGCCTGGAAAGCAGGTTTCCAGCTGATATCTATTACAGGGCACCCTGGAGTAGGCGGGCAGCAGAGCGGTCTGTAAGGGGGGAGCCCACCCCAGCTGCCCCCGAGGCTCTGGGCTCTGCTCCTCGGGGGGACGGGGCTGCGGGAACCCCCCGCTCCCCTCTGATCCTGCCCTGGAGCTGCTGCTTCTCCAGCAGAGTCACAGTAACGGGGAAAAAACCCAATCCCAGACAAAATACATACTTTGCTCCGTGCCCACTGCCACGGCCGAGGGAAACCCTGGGGGCAGGCGTCAGTCAGTCCCCACGGGAGGTGCCCAGGGACTCTGTTGGTGGCAGCGGTTCCACAACCACAGCCTCGCCTGGGCAGGAATAAACCTCAGCAGAATAATAACAGCTTTCAGTTAAAACATCGCTTTTTGGGAAATAATTGTATTGATGAACATTTTCCACATTTTCTTCTCATTCTCGTCAATTTTTCCTCTGTGAAAGAAAAACTCTTTTCCTTCCTCCTCCTTTGACTTCTGGTCTTTGCAGTGCTATTTTTCACGACGACTTTGTTTGAATTTTGAAGGAAGTGGTTAGGCTTTCCCAGATGGTGCAGGGATTGGGATTTCAGGAGGACACAAATTCCACTTTTACTGTTAATTAAAAAGGATTCTGAATATATAGCAGGATGCTGCTGCTGCTGAATTTCCAGTGGAAGAATTTGTCCATCCTCCTTGCCTGGGTGGGACCATCCTCCAGGTCTCTTTCCAATGTCCCGCTCCTTGGTTGGGTTCAGTCTTATATCGCCATCTCTAGTTTATGTTGCCAAAGTGAAAGAAGGTACGTTTTCTATGGAAGTAGTTGCCTCAGACCCACTCAGGTTTTCACTGTCACAGCCTTTTGATAACCCTGGGCGTGTAGAATTCCAAAGGTCCGTAACACTGCTTTAGGGATAGGAAAGAGCAGCTTCTTTAATTCACAAGCACCGAGCACGTCAGGGCAGCCAGGCACAGATGAAGGTCTCATGACCAACATTCATTTCCACTGTTGTTCATGCTCACGCCAGAGATGAATCTCTTTGCCCACGGCAGATGATGACTCCGATTTATTTCTGTCTGTGAAAGGGACCCTACCCAGGGCTCTGGCTCTGCACAGCCCTCACAGGGACACCCGAGTGTCAGTTCATCACTTGAGTTTGATTAAAGGACAGTTGTGATGAGCAGCCCCGCTTGTTCTGTGTCTTCTGCTCTTTTGTGTTGCTGTTAACACACACTTAGCACCGGCTGCGCCAGAGGCTGGCCCTTGCCTGGATGCTAAGCCAGCTGGACTCAAAAAGGGCCTTTTTAGTGATTTCAGAGGACCTTGGATGCAGCCTCTGATATGAAGTATCACAGGCTGGTAGTTATAATAATTTGCTTTTTCAATCACAGGAAACTCCATGCTTCTAGATACAACCAGCTCAGACAAATACATATTCAAGCGAGAGTGCACCATAGGTGGGAAGATAAATATAATTGCACCCAATTTTGCACTTGCACTTGTCCTCTAGGAGCTAAAACGAGATTTTTAATATACTTATTATGAATATGTGCATCTGCTCTGCCATTTTTTGCATAATGAGCACATTCCTGATACTTAAGGAATTAGCTTCCTCTCTCTCTAAGAGATAGGCAAAATGAGGCATGCTGTTATTCCTGTACTTATTTATTCATTCATTATTGTTTTGCCTGGAGCATACTGGGCAATCCATCTTGTGCGCGGGAAAACCCCAGGGGCTATGGAGGAGGCTCAGCATCCAGCTCTGAACTCAATTAGCACAAATCTCCTTCTATAAAGGAGATTTCCCTGGCAGGGAACAGTTATTTTCACCTGTTGCAAGACTGGGCCCCATGTAAATAGCTGAGGGGTTACTGTTTAACCAGGGCCCCCCCGTACCACCGCCTGGTCAAATAAAACACCGCTACAACCACAAAGGTCTTTTAATTTTTAACATCCTTATTTCCAGGGTGTTTCTCAGAAGCTGAGGGGGTGGCTCTGTACCACCACCCTCTGCGGCTGCTCGGGGCTGGACCAAGGAAACCTGAAGCTGTGGGGGAGGTTTCCAATAACTCCAGGAGATGAAGTCCTCTAAATACACTAAAAAAACTAACTAAAAAAACCACCTAAAACCAGTGAAATACAGACCATTTCTGGAGAGCCTGAAGGCTCCACACAGCAGCTCTGCCATTGCCTCTGTAAGAGGTGAAAAAAACCTCCGCTCTGGGGACCACACATCCTGAACGCTGCAAAAACTATTTTTCCCCAGGAGTTATCATTTAAACACCTGAGTCACAACACGAGTTTTCTCACCTTATTTTGGCTTCTGCAGAGAGAAGAGCTTCCTTCTGCTTCCTGCATCAAACCTGAACAAAGCCACCAGCTCCTCGTGCTTACCCTGCTCCGAACAGCGGAGGAGTTCCTGTGGGACAGCAAGGAATCAGGGAGACTCAGCTGAATTTCTAGTTACTTTTTTTTTACTTCAGCTGTTGCCAACCCATAGAGGAAAAAGGTGTAACAGGGTCCATGGCAGAACTACCCCCTCCAAGCACTTGGGTGCTGGAGAAATGCTGAAGGACCAAACCACCAGTTTCAGTGCACCTTTCAGGATAAAAACAGAAGTCAGGAGGACCTGCAGGTGCTGAATTAGTATGAATTGGGTTTTTCTTACCGATTTCTTGTGGGTTGCTTGGGACAACACCACTTGCAGTCCTTCCTGATGGAAAAAATGCAGAATTTAAGGAGCAAAGTTTTTCTACACCTGTGGAGGCAGGGTCTTCATCTCTATGCAGGTAGGGAAAGCTCAGAAAGTGTCCTCAAATACACCCCTCAGGTGGACAAGGAGGGTAAAGTGCTCGGTCGGGCTCCTGGGAATGGGCTCTGGAGGAATAACTGATTTCCCAGGAATTATCACAGAAGCCTGCTCAGAGTGTCACAAAGTGGGGTCTCTGTGGGCACGGCCAACCTAAGGCAACTTGCTGCAGTCGGTTGGGTCTGAGGGACACTGCCAGCATCTTAACAAAACTCCAATTACAATGCAAAGACCTGGCTATAGATGCCTCGATCTATAGATAATGAGTTTTGGAGTTCATTCAGGCTAAAAAAGACATCAATTAAAAATGGAAATCCAGCGCAAATCAGTGAAGCAAACAGCCAGAAATACAGAGAAAAGATAAAGAATAATAATAAATTATTTAAGCTTTATAGCTAAGAAAGCCATGAGGAAGTCAGAGAGACTATTCATCTGTAAAGAGGGCAGAAAGCAGATAATGGGCCTAAATTCTGCTTCTGTAAAACTCTCACTGGCTTTGCTGATTGGGGGTCTGATTTGGTTTGGGAAACGGCGTGAAGCCCTCAATGGATGGGCCAGAAAAGCCTTTTATCATGGCTATTGACGAGGTGCTGCCCATGGCAGAGAGCCCTGGAGCTTCTGCAAGAGGTTAGTGACTTGTTGTGGTGAAGGGCTGAAGGGAAGCTGCTAGTGGTTCCGGGTGGCCTCATCTTCTTCGTTTACAAACGAGAAGAGGGTTTGTCCTCCATTTCTGAAGCTCAGCCTGAGCTCGGGGCAATAAAGCTGCTCCCGGGCTGCGTACCAGTGTCTGAGAGAGGATTTCACCATCGCCTTGCCTGTGACGTGCTGGGTTCGTGCTTCATCCCCACCGGGGCCTCCTCAGCCGCGCTGCTTACGTTGGGCTGGCAGCTTTATCCATCCTTTGTCATTAGCTGCCCAGGAGGGCTCAGGAGACGCAGGCAGGCTGTAGCCCTCGACTGATTTCTGGCCCCTTCTGACCGGTGTCCAGGTGCTCCAGCGACCTCCGGAGATCTCCGAACTCCAGCAGCCGCCTCCCAGGGACACACGGCCCCGGAGCAGCACCGGCAGCTGGGGGTGAGGTTTTAAATGGTCCATCTTTTGGGCAGGATCTATCTCAAGTCCCCCCGGGATGTATTTTGAAGAGATGTCAGGGTCAGCTGAAGGGTGTGGGGGGGTTTGTACGTGTGTTGATCATCTGGTGGGCACCTTTCTAGAAGAAGCAGGTGAGGAACTCACGTGGGAGCCCTAACGCCGTTCCTTGCCGTGGCCGGGGCACAAGGCCACCCAGATTCCCACCTTCAGACAGGGGGTGGGTGCTCTGATCCGACACCCCCCATTTGCAGAGGTTCTGCTTTAGCTCAAGCTGCCAGTTCCACCAGCAAGTGCTGGGCCTGGGTCCGGGCAGGAGTTGAGGCAAAAACACGGTCTGCTGGTGATGGGAGAGGGACTGGGGGGAACGGAGGCAGTTTGAAGGAGAGGAGCTGATCTCCCAGCACACAACCCTTCATATCATGGGTTGGATACACACGCAGGCATTCCCCCCATCCTGCTCAAACCCCAAACTTCTTCACCTGGACTACACCAAACCTGCAGGAATGGAAACCCTTGGAAAGCATCAATACCTCACAAAAGATGGAGCAGCAGAGAGTGCGTATTTCAGCACCTTTTGAAGACAATCTCGAGCCACAGACTTTCTCTCTGACCTTGCACTGAAGGAAGAGGTTCTGGTACCACCAAACCCATACCCTCCTGTTTGCTCAGTCTTCATTTCCCACCCCGACCAGAGCTGGTCTGACCTCAGTTCTTCGCAATTTTGACCCACCAAATCGAATTGCTTTTCATTTCTTTCTAGACAGCCCCCAAAAGCGTTGGATTGGTTCTTTCCTGATGCAAATGTAGAAGGAAGCAGATAATTCAGTTTGATCTGGTCACAGACTGAGCTATGGCTGGAGGCTACCTATGAATCACTTTTAGCATGAAAAAAAAAAAAATATTCTCAAGAAATCCAGCAGCTTCTAAGCAGTAATAACTTTAAATTCCATGTGAAAACTTGTCCCAGGCAACTCAACACTTCCCTCAAACACTCCATTTACAGCTTAAAAACAATCTTCCTTGTGCATGTTCATTTCTGCATATTAAGCTCCAAATATTTTAGTAAACAACCACTGGCAAGAAAGACCGTAGAAACACCCAAGATCTGGAATAATTTCTGGAAAATGAATTTTGCGGTCCTACACTCAGTACTAGAGGAACATTCTCTCCACCAGGATGCAAATTATCAAGGCTCTAATACACGTCCAGCCCCAAGCTGGAACCGCAACGGGCTTTGTCTGGGGCCACAGGAGCCTGGGGACAGTCTCCAGGAGGAGTTTGGAGGGTTAAGGGGACAATGCAGGTGCTGCCATAGCAGAGGGCAGGACGTCCCCCTCAGAGCTACGGGTACCACGTACAGACCCACCGCAGGAACCGGAGTATCCTGAGGATGCTCCTCCCCTGAGGGCCCCACAGCACCAGTTCCTTCCCAGTCCAGTGCCCGAGGGCAACAGCCAGGCTGAATCCCCGGCTCCTTCCTCCCACCAGATGCTCCTTGCTCCCATCGAAACTCCTCTGGGCTGGTACCTCCACCACGGGCCCTGCTGATCCCAGCACTGGTAACACTGCGAACAGTGAGAGCTTTTGTTGATTTTTTTTTTTATTTTTTTTTTTAATTTGTGTGAATTCCCGTTGATGCTTAAACAACAGAAAAACAGCAAAACAAAATGAGGCTCTCACCTGAATTACTCCAGGGAATACAGTGAGCTCTTCTAGGCTCTCAGATACAGATGTAGTTAGGTGCTCTTAGAAGCGTACTATTTATTTTTATCTGTTATTTATTATGGATTCTATATTTACTGTGCTGAACACGTTATGCCCCAATAGACTACACTGATTTCTCGGTACGTTTTTACCTGCCTCCTGTTGCTCCCCCCCCTTTGGAGATTGGGAGACAAAACCCCGTCGGATTCCGCCGTTTCTTTATCTTCTCAGAGCAAAGCTGTTTGTCCATGTGGCAGGTGGGGCTCCTGGGGAGACGTTCCACCCTCATCCTCCTCGCTGCAGGAATTACTGACCTGATGATGATGCAGCCCCTCCAGAGCCATCGCCTCGCACCGCGGGGATCTGCTGTCACACACGTGTGACAAAGAGCAGGACCTCTGCCCTCCCCAAACCCCTCATCTCCTCCCCACCACGGCCCCCAGAACAGGCAAAGCCACCCTCAAGCTGTCCCTGCTGCTGAGATGGCCGGGCAAGCCCTTGGTGACTGCAGAAGGATGGATTTCACTCCAGGAGAGCAACACCCTTTCCCTAAAAAGGTGCAGATGCACCCCAAAACTGCAGCTTTGCCCCCCTTCCCTCCCCAGGCTGGCCAGAGCCGTCCTCAAGGCTGTATTGGCCCAGGAGCTGAAAGGCAGAGCCACAGGTTCAGCCCCCCAGCTCCTGTCCCATCAGTCAAGCCCACCCACCCCTGCCCACGGAGAAGAGAACTATCAGAACAAGGCAACACTTCTTTTCCCTTCCCAAACCCGCAGGAAATTAACGTGAGTCAACGCTCTACCCCCCCCGGCAGCGGGACCACAACCACAGCAGAGCTCCTTGGGAGACACCGAGAAGCAGCTCCACAGCTTCTATCATTAATCAGCCCTTCCACTTCTCCAAATAACCCCAGGCCAGTCCCGTGCCCTCTGAGGGGCCTGGACTCAGCTCTTCCCATCCCCTGCCCGAGCACTTTAGGATCCTGCTGCTCAGGTGGGGTCAATTCACCCCAATTTCTCATCAGAGGCCAGAGGAGGAAATCTCTCCCAGCTCTGAGCTATTATCTCCCTTTTTCCAAGATGCTGGCCTGTCTCCTGCCAGAAAAAAAGCTTTCCCTTCGGTTTTTCTGCATGCCTAATTGAGGACAGGGGACAAGAATTTTTAGATGTAGAGAGTGGTAGCACAGAGCTTGTGAGGGGGGCATCAAGGCTCAGGAAAAGAGAAAAACCAGAGACCCTATAGATAGCAAGGATGAGCGACCTCTGGTTAATTATTCTCCAGAAACACTACTAATCCTGCAGAGAAATTCAGAATCAGGTTCACAAGAGCCAGTTTATGTCCCTGTAGAGACCTCCAGTTTAACTCACCCGGCCAGAAACTCTTAACCCACAGCCCAGCTCCTCCAGGACAAAGCCCTGTGCTGCCCCTGCTCCTCCATGAGCCAAGAGGCCACCAAGAGCAGGACAAGTTCATGGTCACCAAGAGCAGAGCCGGGGCAGTGATTTTATAGCCCCTGCGGGCTCTCCTGGCACAATCTCATCATGAGAAAAGGCTGCACCTGCAGGAAAGCCACAGCCAGGCGTTAAGGGTAAAGTAAGGATAATGTCATCCACTTCACCTTTTAAAAATCCCAAGTTCTGGGCTTTTTTGGCTGACAGAAAGAGCTGCGGCGTGAGGGCTGCATTAGAGAGAGCATCCTCATGGCCACGGGTGGGTCTCGGAAAAAAAAAAAAGCCATGGGGCAACCCAAAAATTTTCCAAGTTTATGGACACTTGTATAATCCGAGATGTTCTGATGTCTTTGTACACCACCGCTGTTAGAGTCACGGGAATTTGAAATGGGCAGTGAAATAGTAAAAGACATATGTTTTTCAGTGATAAAGCATCAACCTCAGAACCGAATGACGCTTCATAAAGCAGCTCTTTCATTCATAATTCCAATCTGCTGAGATGCCTACTTTTAGTCTATCTGGCTATAAGCTTTTAAAGTATATATATGTTTATAAATCCCTGAGACGAAAGACATAAAATGAAACAAATGACAGACTTGAATTATAGTTGTGATGAATATTGTCATAATAAATTCTCTCCTCGCCCAGAAGAGAGGCGAGGGATTCCTTCTGGACCACACCATGTTTTCACCAGTCAAAAACAGCTGCTTGTTCAATTTACAGCTCGCTTTTGGGCTGCAAGTCTCCGCGCTCATTATAGGAACTCAGCTGAACATGATTCACAACTATTTGGTGAAGAAAACCACGTTTCTAGAGAATTTAGGCTGAGATTTTTCTGGGCTGTGCAAGGGCTTTTGCCTCCCAAGTCCAGGGATGTGATGTACCTGCATCCTCTGGGCATAATCTTTGCGAGGCGTTTCTCTACAGCGCTAATTGCGAGAGGAAGATGCTGAAATGACTCAAACCAGTGCTTTCGTACGAAAAATGAGCCCTTTCCAACACCACGGTCCTTACCGGGGCTGCCACGTGCCTTCAGCACCGACTCCCTGCCCCGGCTCGACCGGCTCCTGGTACAGACGGGGGTGACAATTCAAACAGCTACTTCTGCAACTCGTGGCTGCTGCTCCCACCTTGGCTCTGAACCAGATTTCCAGGGAAAAATGAATCCATTCGGACGCGGCGGCTACACGTTTTGCCATATCTTTATTGCACTTTTACCACGTCGCAAACAATTCCACAAAAATGCTGCAAAAGTAAGCCTAGAGCTGCCGAAAGCAGCTTTTCTTACCCATATATGTATATATTTACACAAAACTATCAAAAGCAAAGTTGAGAAGCAGCAGCTCAGCTATGATAGTCTAGAAAGATAAGAGCTGCCACCTCCTTATGGACAAATAGTACAACTTGTCATTTTACATCACTTTGTAAAACCAACATTCAAGTATTCCTGTCAATGCACAATTAGTGACATTCCCTTCCGGTAACCACTGTTTATTATTATAATAATTATTTTTTTTTTGCCTTTAAAAGTTCATAATGCCTTAACCCTTTAAATGCTGAGTAGCTGGGGTGGAGGAAGCATTCAATTTAAATAAGATACAGTGGATTAGAGCACTTAAAGGGTTAACACAAAGTACTAAGTGGACCGTCACCACAAATAAAGTGTGAGTCACAGAACTATGCCGTCCCTCTTAGTTAAATTTGGTAGGTAGGTCTGGGGTTTCATAGATATACCATATATAAATACAAAATATTAAGTAAAGGCCTCCTTTCTATACAAAAAGGACAGGAGGTGTTTCGCTGCAGGACTGTTGTCTGTCCATGATCTGAATATTTTCGGAAACTTCTCGTAATCTCTCTTTAGGAACTAAGGAAAAGCATCACATTATTTTTCTTAATGAACTAAGCCTTTGCAGAGTCTACACTTTACCTACTTTGGGAACAATTATATCTCATTTCTGAATTCACTGAATTCACAAAGTGGCATATACAGTCTTTTGCAAGACTTTTTCTTTTTTTTTTTTTTTTTCCTTTTTGAATCTTCGTTACTCGGCTGGTCAAAGCGTAGTCTTGCCATTTCACTACCTCTCGGTCGCAACAGTGTTAACATCAGCGTTAAAGTCATTTTCAACCACGTTGTCATAACCATCCTTCTCTATGCAGTCACTAACAGCCTTGAGGACAATCCGCAGCCGCCTGTCCATCGCCTCCAAGTGAGGCTGGTAGAGAACGGGAGCAATTTTATCCTTTAGTAAAGATTCCTTCATCAAGAGACTGAGTTTGTATTCCTCCTTGGCTAACAGCTGTAATCGCAGGTAGGTGGACTTCCTTATTCTAGGAAAAAAAAACACACGCAAGTCGGTCTTGTCAGGGCTAAAAGGTTCATCGTCAGCAGAGGGGTAACGGTGTGAAAACAGAATCACAGAATCCCATGGGGTTGGCAGGGACCTCTGGAGATCATCCAGTCCAACCCCCTGCCAGAGCAGGGTCACCCAGAGCAGGTCCCACAGGAACGTGTC
>JAOQGH010000069.1:1247655-1266283 GCA_025769975.1 Gallinago jamesoni | reverse complement strand
CCAGGGATGGGGCAGCCACAGCTTCTCTGGGCAACCTGGGCCAGGCTCTCACCACCCTCAGAGTGAAAAATTTCTTCGTGAGATCTCATCTAAATCTCCCCTCATCCAGTTTGAAGCCATTACCCCTTGCCCTATCACTCCATGCCCTGGTGAAAAGAAGCCCTGATTTCCAGGGGACGAGTGAGATGGCCCAGGCGTGGAGATGCAGTGAGGTTTCTTCTCACCTATCCCTGCACCGGGCCAGGGAATAACACGGTGCATTGATGGGCATCATCAACATCTACCCTCTGAAGGGGCTTCCTCTGCAAACAGTGGTCTCCCAGGGGGAGAGCTTAGTATAAGATCAGTAACATTTTGTTTTAATTCCAGAGATGCCCACGGGTGCATGGAGAGGGACACACCACCCGCAGACACAGCGTGTCCCTGTGCCCCTTGTCCCTGGGCACTGCTGGGATGGAGATGCAGAGACAAAGCCACCCCAAAGGCACCCGAGAAGCCTCGACCACTTAATGCGGGTGCAAGTATCCCAATGGCAAACCTCAATTTGCCCATTCTCCCACAAAAACCGAGTCACTTCGCTGCCCCTCAGGGGACAAGTCAGCCCCTGCCAGCCCTCCTGGGGCTCCTGGTCCCTCCCCGGGCTCTGCACCCTCTGCTTTCCCTCTCCTGCCCTCCATCTGTCGCTTGTGCTGCCCGCTAGGCTTGTGGATTCCTTTCCAAATGCTTAATTTAGGACCTTAATACTTTTTCATTAAGCATTAATTAATGTCTGCCTCTTAAGGTCAGTATGAAATAGAAGGCGGAGGTTGGGCATATGTTAATGAGAATCCGGCTAATTAAACCAGGGACTTGCAGGGAAGAACTCTGACAAGTAACCAACACCTTTTAAGCAAACTATATTGATTTAGGAAATGTAAAATTGAAAGAAAAATTAATTGCTTAAGTGTTTTATTCTCCAGAAAAGCCTGATTCATAGTTAATCAAATATTTTAATTGAATTTATCTGAGGCCTCTAAATAAATGTGAATAAAGGATTACACTTGGATCATCCCTTGGATGTCTGGAATTTCATAATGACGAGATAAAGATCTTCATCCCAAGCGTCAGCCTTCCCTCTGGGCGGCCGTGCTCTGCTCAGCGCCACGGCCCAGCTCCGAAACCCACAGCAACCCCTGGAGCTCCCCCCTCAGCCCCGGCACACCACCTGGGAAGGCTAAAAAAGCAGGCAAACCTCCCAATCCCAATCCCAATCCCTCCCTGACTTGCTAAAATGGGAATCAAATGGCTCTGATGTCAAATGAGCCAAAGTGCCCCGCGCACCTGAACAGGCACAAGATGGCTTTGGCACCTTTTGCGTGTGCTCGTTTGCCTGCAAAATAATCAAGTGGGAAAAAAAGATGGAGAGGGAGAAAGAGGGAGAGAAAGCGACGGAGGCACAAGCAGGGACAGGCTGTCACTGAGGGTGACGCTGGCTGTGGGTGACAAGGTTGTCAGTGTGGGTGACGGGGACGGGCTGTCTCTCAGGGTGAGGGTGCCGCGGGTGAGGACAGGGGGTGGGGAACGCTCTCACCGTCCCCACCACTGTACGTGTAAAGCCTCATCACACGGGGTATAAGGTGAAACCTCTGGTAGTGGTGCCATGTATTGTCCAACCCCAATAAATAACTCTCTGCTCAACTGTGTCCCCTGCAGAGCTGAACAGAAACACCAAGCTAAAAATAACAGCCATAATAATGACTTTATTGGTGATCACAGAAGTGCGATAAGCGCTTTAAGAGAGAAAGCTCTGCAATGACAGGGCCCTGCTTTCTGGCCAACAGCAGTAAATGACAGTTACATCGGGAGAAATGGTAATTAAGTCTTTGGATCTTGACTTTAGGGATGGGGGATGAACAGCCCCTGGGCAATCGCACAGGGAGCAAGGGCAAGGAGCTCTCTGGAGGCTCCTGCTCCAGATTCCCTGTCACACACACCACAGCCTGGGCTCAGCAACGCGCGTTTGCAGAAAGCTGAAATAATATGAGTTAAACCCCCTGGCACATAGAACTTTACATTGAACATTCCCCTATATATTCTTTCCCTTAAGAAGACACTTAAGCCTGTATTTTTGTGCCTTAACTCAGAGCCTTAATTTCTCCACCTCAGCATCCCAGGTGACACCGCTTTCTCACCCCCTTTGCCCACCTTCACCAGTTCTAGATGTATGCTCTGGTGAGCAGGACATGGGTTTACCCTGTGTTTCTAAAATTCCCACCCTGTGGAGCTCCATCCTTGGACTGGAGCCACCAGACGTTGTGAAAGAGCAAAGAGTAACAGACACAGAGAGTGGTGTCGGCTCCTGGGGTCAGCCCTCAAAGCAAGACCAGGGACCGGGGACAATTCAGGTCCCTTCTGCTCTGGCCTCTGCCCGGCAGAGAATTTGAGCTGGAAGCAGGGTATGTTACACCTCTATTTGCTTGATTTTTTTCAAACCCTGTTGTAACAAAACCTGAGGTTCACGACTCTGCGAAAATTAGGTTTTGGTCTCCCAGTCAAACCTGACGAAACGCCTGTGTGTGACCAACAGGAGTGACGGATCACATCGCAGCAGGAAAAAAAGTCTAAGTAACTAATGGGTTAAGTAATAAGGTTTTGGGTAAACTGAGAGCAACAGAAGAAATTGCTTTAGAAATCGCTCTACATAAAACATTTGTTGAATACATTGCTTTTGTTAACATAAAAGCCTGTCTCTGCAGATAATTTGTCAAGGGGAAAAAGCACTCATTCAAAACAATGAAGTCTTCTTTGCAGGCTATGTCTCCACATTTATATTTATTCAAAGGTTTAGAAGACAGTTCTATTAGAAATACCTGAGCAATTAAGCAATCTACACATTGTTCCCTTAAGTACGCGTTCAGCGGGATAGAAAAGAATATAGTGTTATTTCCAAGACTACCTGGTGAGATGAAAAACGTTCTCCAGAGTTTCTTGTCCCGGGTGACGTCCCGGATTTCTCTCGTCATGTTAACCAGCCTGCCGGCGACCGGCGGCACGCGGCGGAAATCCAGGATCCTGCACGACAGAGGGAAGGGATAGTTCAGGTAAAGGATTAAAACAGAACGATAGCGGTAGGTTTTAGGAAGGTTCATTACACTCTGAAGGCACATTTATCTGTGGTCTTTAAGGAGCAAAAAGCCCATCAACTTTAAACTGGATAATCCCTCATATAATATATTACAAAATATGCCCTGAATATGATCGGCTCTGCCTTGCCCACGTAGTACGGAGCGGATGCAAAATACGGGAGTATGGGCACACACCGTTCCATGAAACAGTGAGGATACGCAGAATTCCAGAAATAAGGGACAATAGAAACTTGTTTACGACTTTGTACTACTTCAGGATTGTTATAACATGCATTTTACTCACCAGTTTTTTAAGTGACTTGAGGAATGGGATTTCAGCCTCTGTCTTCCAGAAACACCATCGAACAACAATTTATTTTCTTTTTCCTGACAGTCTTAGCGTTTGTTTGATTTATTTGCCCCTGCTCCTCTCTGATTTAATACCCTTACATCAACCTAAACAATCTCCCTCAGACTACACGTTTTCCCACGGGCAAATGCTGGGTGAAGAGCCTTTCTCTGCCCCAAACCCCCACTTTAGGAGATCATTAAAAACTCCCTATGAAGCATCACTGTTAGATACAGTAAAAGAGCAAAGTCCCCACAGAAAGAGTCCCTGTAGGTGGAGTTTTTATGTCCCTTGGCTACTGATAAGCTTTTCGGTGTTGGGTAGCAACTGCTTTTTCTGCTTATGGTTATTTAACAAACCTCCCTGCAGGAACTCCATTAATGGTTTTTCCTACAGCACCATCTGCTTAAAATGGCAATATAAAATATAAAGCAGAAGGGATCAACACCAAGGTAAACACCAATAAAATATAGAAGATCCATGAAGGATCTGCCCAGGGTGGCTCTTAATGGCCAATCTACCTTGTGCCCCCGCTGGTACGTCCCCTCATCCCAACTCCAACCCAGCTGGCAGCAATACCACACGAACCCCCAGATGACCTGTGGCCCCACAGCTTCAAGCTTTTGAAAGGCTGTTTCTTGGCACTTCAGGGTGTGAAAGATGCTTCAGTTCTTACTCAGCCACTGACATGCCATGGTTTCTAGCCATACTGTTAAAAATTTGTCACTAATTACTAATTACTAATTCCGGCTCCTAATCTGGGCAGGCTGGGAGGGCTGCAGTCCCTTCCCAGTCTTGGTGTGTCCACCATACCCTGGGGGATGTCTTCAGCTCAGAGGAGCAAGGATGGCCACCACGGCCCTCCCCTGCCCACGGCTTTGTGGCCTAAAGACGTTCCTGAGATGGGATGGTCCCATAACTCCCTCCCCACCTCGGTGACTCCCCCCAGAATGCTCACACCATTCCCCACGTCCCCTGTGGATTTGGGTGCCCTTGAGCTGATTGAGGTGAGCCAGAGATCTGTTACACTTCAGTGACATGTTCCCCGGGAGACAGGCCCTCTCCACGCGCCCTTCGGGATCACAGGAGACATCCATTTCTCAGCTTCCCTTCAACAGCATTCCTTTCTTTTTGAGAATTGCTTATTGCCAGGTTTCTCATTCCCAGGGCGAGTTGCATTTCCTAATTATTAATCTACCCTTTCATCATCTGCCCTTCCATTTATCCATGGCGTTCCCCCACCTTTGCTCCATTTTGCCCATTTTTAGAAGGAATTCAGTTGCAGGGCTGGCCAAGTGCAGAAACTTATCACAATATTTCCACTTTTCTTTTACTGAAAATCCATTTTACTTGCCTGTCCAAATGAAATGCTGCTATTTCTGCATTATGTCTTTCATAGTCTGAGAAATAAAAAAAGTCAGGCGGGGTTTCTTGTTCCCTGGTCTGTCTGCAAAGAAAAACAAGGAAAGTGTTTTAATGAAGGGTTAGCATTTCTAAAGAGCAGTACTCAGTCATCAGCCTGTTATTCACAAGTTCAGTATTGTTTGCTTAATGGCAGGCCTTTGCATACTTCATGTGTGCCTTATTTGCCAGGTAACCTTCATTTTATCTTCGTTTTTAAACTACTGTAACAAAAAAATAATAGGAATTTGAGACTTGTGCACACAGGCTGCTGTCACAAAGCTCCTCCACACTAAGACTCTCGCTCTATTTAACAAGACCTGTTTTATCACTCTCAAACATTTCATTAGTGATAGCGGTGAAGACAATGTCATTTCATTAAATTATCATTAACTGTAATTATGAAATTTCCAAAAGTAATAACATTTTTCTTTCATCTCTGGCAGCCATGCAGCTCCCCTCTAAAGCACGACTCTCCATTTGTATTACTTAGAGCCAAAAATGACATGTTTTTCTCATTTCAGAAGAAATGGGATCATTGCGGTTTGACGGCCACGACACATGTCATGTTTCAAAGAACACTAACAAGACCGTGCTCCAGAGAGGATGCAGAATTTGTTGTTTCTTCAGTTTAAGAACCAATATAAAATGTCATTCTGATGGAAATAGAAAGGCTAAAGCTTCAACACCGAAATCCACGAAAAACAGAAAGCCCTAAGTAATGAAGGAGCAAATCTTGGTCCCACTTTAGGCAATTTCCAGTCCTGATGGCGTTTGGATGGAGCACAACCCAGGCAGTTGACCAGGACAACGCCTGGGCCCCACCTCAGCTGGTCTGATGCCCTATTTCGAAGCCTTACACAGGAGATAAGCACCACAAAGCCGTTTTGCAGAGCATCTGCAAGGGAGGACACATCCCCAGCAGAGGAAAACAAAGCTCTTTCTCATTCCCCGCTGTCACAGGTGGCCAGATGACAGCTCGTGCGTCACCCGTGCTCCACACTGGCAATTAAAGTACAGTTTCTACACCGGGACCTCATTGTATGAAAGGCTTTGGGGTGGTGCTGGTGCAGAGCTCAAGCCTCTGGAGAAGTTGCAGCAAATCCTAATTAGGAGGCTTGTTGGGAACCCAAAGCTGTGTCCACCCACGCTCAGTCCCACAGAGACCACCATGACTCTCAGGACCAGTGTCTGCCCACATCCACCTGGCTGAGGAAACTGCATGAATCTGATGGTTTTTGACTATATGAAGACTTTGCTCGGGAACCAGCAGGCTCTGAAAGGCTGATACCCTCACTCAGACATTCTTCTTTACATGAACATCTTGGCGAGGTAATCTGTCTTGCCCCAAATGATGAACTACCACCATCACAGAGACAACATCAAGATATTTCATTTGTGTCCAACCTAACTCAAGATTAGAGGCCCCTCAGAGGGGTCTCCAACACCTCAGTGATGCTCTGGCCAAAAGAGCACTGACCACGGGCACAGTAGTGGTCCCAGAGGTGGCCAACCCTTGGCACAAGTCCTCTTTGGGCACTGCTGTGGCTGCAAAGTGTTCACAAGGGGACAAGTGAGCCTGGCATAAAACAAAACATTAATATTTGCTTTGTCTCCGTAACAAATGAAAGGGGACGGAGCAGGCCCACAAAGGGGAACACAGAGAACTGGAATCCTAGGGCATGTCACACCATAGACCATGCCATCGAGACAAGAGCCAGGAGAGCTGCAACCTCCTTGTGCATATTCCCCTCAAAAAGGAAGAAACGAGCCCTGAACATAAATTCAAAGGAAAAGACTAACATATTTCTGTTGGGCAGAAGATTACACATTTGTGTATAACTTTCCCTCCCCTCCAGATTTTAAAATAGTCAATTTCTTCAACAAACCAAGAGAGAAAGATTCATCCCAAGCTTTTGCAAACTTCACACATATCAGCACAGCTGATAAGTTGCAGAAAATATTACTAATTAGCTAATCAACGCCATCTGCTTTTTTCTCTCCCAAAGACTTTACACCAATCCTGGCTGTTCCTTTCCAAGAAAATCTTGCTCCAGAAAAATCAGGCTTCAATACGGGCTGGATCTCAATCTTGCCCCCGTGCAGCCGTAGCCCCAGCCGACTCCTCCTCACCACGTCCCCCCCGGGGTGCTCTGGTCCCTCTAATTTCACTTTTCTCTTTGCTCCCTGCCACCCCTGGCAATGGCTGGGGATATTATTCATCTGTAAGTAAGCACAGCTGTCCTGCAGGCTTAGGCTTGTTTGTACATATTTCTCTCCTGTCATAATGTATTATTAAGTGGTAGCTCACCCTCCTAGAAGATCATGAACTTGATTGTCCTAAAACCTTCAAAATTAGACACAAAATCCACACCACAGTGTAGACAATGGAAATACTGGTGTTTTTTGAACCTGACTATACATCATGAAACAAACTCCCAAGTTTCTTCGGTGCTTCAGGTGCTTCCCTGTATTTATCTACCAGCCGTGGTCCCCACAGCCCATGTCCCCATCAAACCAGCGTGGTACCCACTTTTCTGTCTCTTGGAAATACCTGGTTATCCTGACTCTACACTGGAAGGAGGATTTATCAAACCCACAAGCTGCTTAACAAAGATGTAGCAGACCCAAGCATGAAACCCCCTCCTGAAATAACCTTGAAAAATCCTTTCTGCTGACTTATTCCAGTTTCCCGTAGTCAGAACAGGAACCTTGCTCCTTGGATCTCACTTTAGCAGGCAAGTTTTTTATTCAAGCAGACATTTATTGTTAATTTGATGTCCACAGCAGCACCTAAAGAGGTTCATTGGTAACTCCTCAGCCACAGTCAGCCGTTCCACCAGCAAACACCAACACGCGTGATGGTCACAGCCTGGGGTGCACGATGAGTTAAAAAAGCCCCGTAAGCCTAACACATCTCTGAATGAATGGAATCCATGGACTGGTATTGGAATGGCTTTAACACTGTTAAAAGGGCACCTGGATCATAATTGGTATTTTTCACTTTATCCAAACGTGTTTATACCTGATTTTATTTTATCCACGTTAACCAAGCTGCTGTTTTTCAGTGTGCACAATCCAATCAGTGCGCTGCCTGGTGTGGTGCTAATTCCTCTAAGGCTCTGTTCTCATGTACAGAGAGATAGAAGATCAAACCCTGCTCTCAGCAGCGAGGATGTGGGGTCAGCAAGTCCCATCAGGTACGTGGGCTCTGGGTGGTGGCAACTGGCCCTGGGTCTCTAGGTGACGGGCTGGGACAGGGGCACACACCCCGAGTAAAGTACCTTAAAAACCAACACTGGAACCGACCCGTCCCCCAGCACTGGAATGAGGAACCGTCCCTGGAGGGATTTAAATAACGGGCTGACATAGCGCTAAGCAACATGGTTTAGTGATGGTTTTTATCAGAGTGAGGCTGATGGTTGGACCAGATGAGCTTAAAGGTCCCTTCCAACCTGGACAATGCTATCATTCTACATTTTAATTGCATTTGAAGGGGAAAAAAAGCCCCAACCTTTTACCTGATGGCTACTGAAGGTTATTGTCTGACAAAATGTCAGAGCTAATGAGATATTTGAGCAAACAGACCAATATGCCGGGCCCTCTACGGAAGGGTAGGCATCTGAGGGACAATAAATGAGAGCAACGGCCAGGGGTCCAGGTGCCAGCAGCACCATCTCCCAGGGTGCAGGACACGGGTCCTGCTGGCGGGGGGAGAGGAGTCCTGGCAGCGCCGCTTATTTTGCAAGCAGTTGGAATCTGGTGATCCTCTCTTTGGAGAAGGATTTGGCAGGTATTTCTGCCGGCAGGCGGGGAAGCTCTGGAGCAGAGACAGATGGAGGTCTGTCAATGCTGCACACAGTTAAAAATTACACGGTGGCACCAGCCCAATCACGGCACGAGGAAGAGAGGAATCGGGACGGTAACACTCGTAGAGGAGAGACAGGAGCGAAGGGGAAACCAAAGCCCCTGAAAATTTCCTCACTGCGGCACAACTTGGGGAAAATACGGGAAGCAAAGAATGGGATCCAACAGGCCAGGGACGTGTTTGCAATCACACAAGACACGATGCCACAGAGACCTGGTCCCGGGGCCAGAAACACGAGTCACGCTCCCGAAGAGAAGAATTAAAGCTGCTCTGGTGAATGAAGGGCCACGAATAGATGTGGTGAGTCAGCCCCACTCCGGCTACGGCCGGGACCTGCTCTGGTGGTCAGCAGTATTTGGATAAACCAAGGCAGTGATTTGCGTGCAGAAATAACTGCAAAGCCTCAAGCGTTTCTCAAATGTTTCTGTAAACATTTTTTTGGCCAATTACTTGATCCGCCAAACCCAACATAAATGCTTTATTGGGTTGGGTTTTTTTTCCTGCCGTTCATGAACCTCCTCACCACAGTGAGACTGCAGATGCTCTGGCGCCGTTATAGAAACTAAACCTTTACCGTGGAAATCGGTATTGAGTTTCCAGGATCCCTTGCACCCACCTGCCCAGATCACCAGGGTTACTACCCATCAGGGCCGTGCCTTATGCGAAAGAACCCTGCCTCGACGCCAGATTTCCTCCTCTCTGGAGGGGTCCCATTGTCTGTACAGCAGCCAAAAAGCTACAAAATAGGGCAAAGAGCCCAACGTGAGCCAGGCTTTGCCCTGAGAGACACACGCCATCCTCCTGTGCCACAGCCCAGGGGCGTTTCAGAGCCACCCGGTGTGCCAGACCCACGGATCTCGGCTAACGAAGGGACGTGCCACTGAGGGAACACGGCCCCTGGTCCCCAGGATGTGCTCCTGCCGCCACACTCCCGGGGAAATGGGGGGTTCGGGATGGTTATGGAGCCCAAGGAGGAGCTGTGCTGCAGCAGGCAGAGGGTCTGTGGGATCTGGGCATTTTGCTGAGACCCTGACCCTCTCCGGCCGGGGGAATTCGGCAGCAGCAAAACCAGTTAGACACGTAGCAGCCCAAGGGGGCTGGTAATCACATGGGCAGGGACCCCACTCCCATGGATCCCAGAGTAGTTTGGCCATCGGAACAGAGAACTGGAGATGACCTGGGTCCACCCACAGCTACGGGTCACTATTCTCCTTTGGAAAGCAGCTTTCCCCTCTTCCCAGGGAGGGTTCAAGGTGTTTAACTACGTGTCCTGGAGCTGGGGGGCAGGCTCAACAGTTAATAAATGTACAGCGTTGCCTAATTGATAAAATATAGTTAATACAAGACTAACAGGCTGCCGCTCAGCAGTTTGCTGCTGATTCAATTATTTTGTGACCTGGGAGGGACGTGGGGACCGTTTGCATTTGGAAGCCCCACGGTGGGACTCTGCAGGCACCCCTATGGTCCACCGAGCCCCCGTGGCACGGGTGGTCCACCGAGGCCGAGCCCCCCCTGCAGCAGAGCTGGGCACTAAATCCCTCCCCAGCCCTCGCCGCCAGCTCCTCCTTTGTGCCAGTGGAAAACTCCGGCTCAGAAGCCCGGTGTCTGCTGGCAGGATTTTCTCCCTCCCCGCCCCACAACCCTTCTGTCAAATTGGATTGTGCAGCAGCGGGATCCAGAGCGCCCTGAGATCATCTAAAGCTTATTATTCTAAGTGAAGGAGGCAGCCCGTGGGGAAAAAAAAAAACAAAAAAACCAACCAAAAAGCCCCACGTCCGCGCGGCAGCTGCAGTCCTGAGGAGGGCACGGGGTTTGCACCCCAGAGCTGTGCCATCCGGGGGGGCTGTCCGTGCCTTGGGCACCGGTTAGAACAGGTGGGAAAAACGCCATTTAATTTTATAATACATTTTAGTGGCTTGGTAAGTCCTTAGGAAGATAAATGACGGTGCTAATGCGGCTGCATCGACAGCCGTGGAGGTATCTGCCGCCCGTTCCCCACTCCTTACGGAGCCTTGGCAGCCCATGGCTTTGGCTTCCTCGCAGCCTTCGGCGGCAAAGAGCCCTCCCAGGAACCACACGAGCTGTTTACAAGAGCAGAAAACAGTCCAGAAAACCAGCGGCCAGCCCAGGGATGCAAAGACACGCACTTTAAGTGGCACAGAAAGGATGTTTTGGCCCATTTTATCACCATCATCCAAACGACAGTATGGGCCTCGGCGGGATAGCCAGGCTGCTCCCGGTGAACAAGCAGCTCTGCAGCTGGAAAATACCAGAGAGAATTTACTGTGGCAGGAAGACAGGAACTCACACGGGGATGCGGCAGCAATAGGAATAATTAGCAAACTGCCAAAAGGATAAATACCGAGATGCTGCTCTGGCATGCCAGCCCCGGGGTGCTCTTCTCCGGAGCCGGGGAAGGGAGCCTGACAACAGCACATGCTCAAGGACCAGCGAGCTCAACATAAATCACCAACTCCTGGTGCCAAGCATGACAATAAGCTTCCCAAAGAGCATCTGTATATACAAATATCTTGTTACCTGGCACAGGAGGACAGTTATGGGGAGCGAGGGAGAGAAAATCCACAGGGAAACGGTACATTAAGGTGGGTTTTCTTTCCATTTCCAGTTGAGGAGTCCAAGGAGAAGATGCTCCGGAGGTCACCTCGCCCAGCCCCTGGCCCCGGGCGAGATCAGCCAGCCCTTAATGGTTCCTGACAGACGTCGCTATAATGTGATCTTCAAAGTGTCTTTTCGCAATCCCAGGGCTACAGCCTCCTCGTCCCCACGTCCCAGCCTTCCTCCTCGGCCGGTTTCCAGCCCCGCTCTTCCTCCCGGCCGGGGGTGAAGGCAAACCCCCGGTGGTGCCGCGGCTGAGCCTCTCCCAGGGCGGCCACTGGCCCAGACACACCACAGCAACGGCCTCCCGTGCCCAAAAAGAGCATCCTCACGCCAGGACCCAGGAACGAACACCGTCAGACTGCAGATTCCTCAGCTCGGAGGCCCCTTCTTTACTGAGCACAATTAGCTTTTTCTTTAATTCCTTGAAATCCCAACCGACCCAAAGCCCCTCCAGCCCGCCTTAGGCTTTCCCGTTAAAACCACCCCCGTTTCCAGGAGGCAACCTCTGGCTCCTCTGCATCAGGGAGTTTGTGAAAAGGTTGTGCAAATCCAGGCCCTTGCTCACAGCAGCACCAGTGAAAGGTTCCTGCCATCCCATGCCCAAAATGCAAATATATATATACATATATATATATATAAAAAAGCAGATTTTCACCTGAGCAAAACATGAGTTACCACTCCTGACTACACAAGCAGATAGGATATGAAGGGATGAATAATCAAGGCAACTAATATGTTCCAAGAATATGAAAGATTCATTTTATTCTCCTCTAAAATATAATAATAATAATAAAACCAGACGTTTTCCTCTTCTTCAGGGCTTTTCTGCTCCTTCTAGTGATCTGGATGGGTATTAGTACCTCAGAATGTGCCCTCTCTATAGCGTTGCCTTCCCTGACATTGTGCTGACAGTAAAGTCAAGGCATAATCTCACCAATCATCATTTCATTGTCTACCAGCACAGAAGAATAGCTCTTTTTGTCATTCATCCTTTTGTGCCTTCAGATACATAAGACATGAAGAGAATCTTTGATCAGCACAAAACACATAAGAGTTTGATCAACTGGGAAAATTTCCTTCAGCAGTTCGCAATACTACTTCCAGCACTGCCTGGTAAGAAGCTGCCTGTCACCACGGGAAAAGCAAACGGAAAAAAATATATATTAACGTAAGCACATTTGTCAGGATGTCCCTTCCCCCCCAACACCCCCCACTTGTCGGTGCAACAGCCAGTAGTGCCAGGGGAGGCAGAGAAAAAGAGGGGGTCCTTGTGTGGGGCTGCACCCCCAGCCTGGCCAGAGACCAGAGTCACAGGTTCTTTATTATTATCATCATCATCATCATCATCATCACTATTTCTATTATTATTATTGTTATCACCATCGTCATCATCATCATGACTATCACTATTATTATTTAGGAGATGGCTGGAGAGAAGGCAGAGCGCGATGCTGTTAGGAAGCAGGCATCCCATACAAACCCAGGGCTGAACCCCAGTGGAACCAGACTCCAGAAGCCTTCCTGTCCATCCTCCACGGCCACGGGCTGCAAACCTGCAACAACGCTACGGCTGCAAAAACTCTTTCTGGAAGCAGGGCAGCGCGAGCAGAGCCCCGTGTGAGCCCGGGCACCCCCGGCCTCTCCTCAGGAAAGAGAGGCAAACTATTTTCTACAGAGCTTTTTCAGTACTATACCACTCGTAGAGCTCTGCGAGTGCAAGGGGAAAAATATGTGTAAAATTAGAAGTGTGAAGTATTTCTGCAGCCCTAAGAATGTTATTTAATATGCCTGGGGTCATTAAGGGTAGGGATTTAACGGAACAATAACATTAAACATATTAGAACCATAGCAAAGCTCAAGTTTCTTTCGGCTTTTGGATTTTTTCTTCTCGCTCTCCGTGATGTATGTGCCATTGAAATTCAAGGGTTCCAGTTCAAAATAGGCTGGAAAAAGTAATTACTACGAATCTGATGCATTGATACCTAACTTCTCCCCTTTTATTCCTGAGTTCCCTTGCCGTCATTCCGAGAACCGTGAATGCTAGTGAGCCTGTCCTCAGAATCTCCCAGGAAGCAGGAAAATATTAGCCCCGTTTTTCAGCAAAAGCTGCAAAACAGGGAGCTATTAAGGATTCAGCTCTGCCCTGAGAGAAGCACTCCAGCCTCATTAAGCACACGCTTAACTTTGGGCACACAGAGAGCCAGTGAACTCTGCGTGTCCTTGAGAGCCAAGCAGAGACTCAATACCTCCTCGGAGCTCGTCTGTGCCCGGCGAGAAGGAGCCCCAGACCCCCAGACCCCGCAGCGGCTCCAGCCCCTGCCGACCCGCAGCTGGGTCTCTTTAATTCTTCTTCCATCCACGACAACAACTACTTTGGGGAAAAAATGTGTGTCATTCTGGCAAAGGTACAAGTCACTTTGGCCACGGGCTTTGGTAGAGGCCAGATCTCACCTTTCAGGTCGACACCTGCAGGTCCGAGGGATGCTCAAGGCTCCTTGGACCCCAATTCTTGCCCTATGCCAAGCACTGCAACGCCTCTAAACAAAAAAAAAAAAAGACTTGTCTTCCTCGTCTTGCCAGAGGAACCAGAAGTAAGGCTCAAATCCTGGCTCTCAATGTGTCTCCTGCTCCAGACGGAGAAATAGGAATAGATCGAGTAAAGCCCAGACCCCTTTCATGAGCTGTCATGAGAATTTTGATGAGGTTTCGTGCTCCAGAAGAGCCGTTTGAGCTGTGCCAGGTACAGGAGGGAGCTGAAGGGCCACGGGTCGTTCGTAGGAGCAGCACAGACCCAACATCTTCCTCCCAGCTCGAGGGGAAGCAGTTCTTTGGACTGAATATTGACACAGCCAGAAGGACCACAGCGTTTGCGCTTTGACAGCGTCTCCCTCTTTCGGTTTGCAGCTCAGAGTCTGCATTTCTCCCCTCTCAAATGAAATGTTTGCAGTTCTTAAGATGGTATAACAGGGATAAAGCCTAATACAATCACACCTCTCCATTAGCCACACAATCAGACTGTCATTTTAGAGTGGCTTGGAAGAGTAAATAAAAGGATGCTCAGCCTCCAGCTATCAAAGTGGAAAATCCTTTTAAATTTCCCTGCTTTGTGCCGGGGGTGACCTACATACCTGGTTGGTACAGGGGAGAGCCACTCTCCCAGGGACCCCAAAGGAGAAACCAGGCAAACTCAGGGCACGCTCCCCCCTCCCTGCCCACCCCCCCCATGCAGCAGCCCAACACTTGGGGCTCTTTATTTACAGTTCATCCCTCAACAGCTACTGGATGCTGAATTACACTGAGTTAAGTGCCCCAGATTTTGCAGATAAATAATTACTGTCAAAATCATTAACAGGCCAGAGCCTACATGGTGTGCATGTGTAGGCCAACGCACGAAAAAAAAAGAGCATGAAATTGTCATTTGTGCAGCGAGCTCTGGACCTCAGAGCCTGGAAACTGCTCTCCCACCCAGCACGGACGGAGAAAGAAGGGATGGGAAGAGTGAAGGACCTCGTGGACTTTCCTCCTGCAGCCCCCAGCTCCGCCTGCCAGTGGACGGCTCGGCTCCAGCCACCACACACCAGTGTCCCCGCTGGTGCCCAGTCACAGAATCGCCAGCTACTGCTTCTCAAGATTGTTTCCACCCCAAATCCAGAGAACCTTCCACAATTGTGGAAGCAGTGAGGACAGCCGGGATGCGGTTTCTGTGAGATAAGGCTGCATTTCTCATCCCCGAGGAGCGGTGACTTCCCAGCAAAGCCCACGCGCCCCCAGACCCGCCGCTATTAACGATCCCTAACGAGTGGCAAAGGGCAACGTGCCTCTCTGGGCTGGCAAGAAGAGGTAATTGCCCGTTTCAGGCTACTTTGTGGTTTCAAAAGAAATGAGATTTGTTTTGGTACGGTGTGGTATTTTATTGCTCTAATAAAGCAAACTACACAACCTCTCGCTTTTTTCATTTATTTTAGTTTCACTCCTGTCCCTTTACTGCTCCTCCTGCCAGCAAACCCCATCTCCAGGAAGGGCTTCTAACTTTTATTCTTTGCAGTTCATGGGTAAACCTCCATTCCAGAACCATGGAATCCCAGAATCCCAGAACAGGTTGTAGGTTGGTTGGAGAGTTTCTCAGGGAGTTCCCTGCTGCCCAGTGACTCCCAAGGAGATGGACAAGGGCCAATACTCCAGGGTGTCCCTGAACCTCTGGAGAACTGGGAACAGCCTTTCTCAGCCTCGGCCAGAGGATGCCCAAAACCTCAAGGTGAACTGGATTGAGAAGGACAGAACCAGTTCATAAACTGGGACCCCACCTGCCCATACCCTAATTTAAAGGCCAGCGAGATCCTGGGAAAAGCCTCCCGCTGGCCTCAGTGGATGTGGAGCAGAACCAGGTGGAAGTGAGTAACTACGAGAGCCACCCCTGAGAGCAACCACCCTCTTGTGTCCGTGCCTGGATGTGGGGAACAGAAGCCATACCCTCTGCTTTTAGTCTTTAGTTTAAATAACATCCATGACATCTTCCACAGCTCCTGAGAATGTCACGGCAGATATTGCAGGATTAAGCACGAGCAGGAGTAGAAGAAGTTAAATTAATATTGGAATGTCAAGTCCATCCAAAGCACACTGTGTGTCTGACCCTTTCAGGACTGATCTGGGATAATCAACAATACACGACCCATCTTCTTGTGTTTTATTACAGCTCCCTGGAGTTCCCCCCTTAGCAAGCTCCAGGAGGCTGCTATTACCAAATGCCTGAGTAAATGCCAATAAAGCTGAGTGAAGATCTTCATATTATCACAAATATTGGTAAGAATCAAACCTATTTTTTTGGTTTTTTTTTCCTGGGCACTGTTTCCCAGGCACCTCCCAGGCAATGCCTGTACTGACAGAAAGGCTCAACAGCAGTGTGAATGTGAAGCAAGAATCACAGGATGCGTTACAGAGAGTCCGACCGCTCTCCGTCTGCAGCGGCTGATGGGCTGAGGCAGGCACGAGAGGGAAACAAAAGAAACTAAATAAAGTGGGTTCACTGCTCGCCTACAGAGACATCTGCAAAATAACCCAAAGGTGCAGAGCAGGGCTAAATTTGCCATTGCATTTTCTAAACATGCAAGAGATTTTTTTAGTCACATCTTTAAAAATGTTAGGGCTGCAGCCCCTCTTCTGGGAGGGGGGGCTGAGAAAGTTGGGGGGGGTTCAGCCTGGAGAAGAGAAGGCTCTGGGGAGACCTTGGAGCCCCTTCCAGTCCCTCAAGGGGCTCCAGGAGAGATGGGGAGGGACTCTGGATCAGGGAGAGGAGCCCTAGGAGGAGGGGGAAGGGTTTGACCCTGAAAGAGGGGAGATGGAGCTGAGATGTGGGGCAGAAGTTGTTTGGTGTGGGGGTGGTGAGAGCCTGGCCCAGGTTGCCCAGAGAAGGTATGAGAACACCATCTCGGGCACGTTGGGCAACCAGGGCTCCCTGGGGGACTCCTGGAGTCACGGGACCAGTCGTTCTCCAAGAAAGCACATTCAGTACAACCTTCATCCCCACTAAAAACCCACTTCGTTCCCATTACACACTCTTCTTAGGACACTGCCTGTGAAGTCAGATTTTTTTCAGACGTATTTCCACGATACACCTTTTCCTCCCCCAACACACCCCAAGTCTGTAAACTACCCCCTCAATCCGATTGTATCAGGCCCCTAAGCCCAAACAGCAGAGCTATTCTTGATGTGACCTTAATAGCTAAACCCTGCCATTAGGTACAGGCACACGGCCCCCGGGGGCACAGCAGGACCTCCCCTGCCTCTCGCAGCGCTGGTTTTGCTAATGACTAATGTTCAGTTTTGTAAGTTTAATGAAGATATTGTTCCCACTTATCTCCAGGTCAGATGGCAATCGCAAAACAACTTACTTGCTCGATGGCTGCAGATTTCATGCTGATACATCTGATTATTTATGCACAACGTGCGTTTCCAAATAGATGACCATATTAAATTATCTGCTACTGCCTTATTATTTCATGAGTTCAAACAGTTTTCCATTCTTTTTTTATTAGAAAGAAGGAACGGCCACTCATGCTAATGATGTGCTGTAGATATGTTTTACATTTGCAGCTCTGAAGTTAGTGGAACTTCTTTCTAAAGGCATATCAAGGAGCAACTGCCTGAAACTGTTGATTTTTATCATGAAAATATACAAAAGAAAGCAGATTGAGGCTTTTTTTTTCCTAAAGAGAGTGAGATTTTTTGGCTTTTTGAAGGCTTCTCAGAGACCCAGCCGGACCTTTCCACGGAGCAGCCTGGTGCCCAGCTGGTCCCCTCCTGCACCAAGCCCCTTTGCACCAGCTTCACCCAACTCCCGCTCTGGAAACCAACCTCCTCCAAAAGCCCTGGGAAAACCACGCTCTCCCACAGGCACCACGGGATGGGAAACCTCTGCTGGGAGGCCAGGGAGCAGCCACTGTCCCTTCCAGTCCAGAGTGGTGTCCCCGTGCCAGCAGGTCCCATCGGACACAGCCCCGCTCCGTGGGAGCTCCACGTCCTCCTCCGAGCTGCAGCCCATCCATCTGTGATGTGTGGGGCAGCCCCACGGCATCTGGGACGCACCTTCTGCCCCAGGGACAACAAGATTTGAAGTGCCACCCACCCTGCGACCTGCAGGAGAGATTTCTCGCTCCTTTACAAACACAACCACTACGGCATCGGTATTTCACTAAAAATAACCCCGTCAGTTCCAGCCCCAAACGGGATCAGCCCATAAATAGCCCGATAAACTCTTTCTAGGCACATCCTCCACCTGATTCCATGTGCAACACGTCCTACAGCTCTGCTTATCATTAGTAACGCCAGCCAACGGGAGACGGTAAATTCGCCCTCTCAGACAGAACATTCCCACTGCCCCGAGCCAGGGGACGCGGCGGGACCGTCCCCCACCCCATCGCTGCCACCCCAACGCTGCCAGGGCCACCGCGGCTTCTGCAGGAGAGAGATCTGAACACCCGGATCGCAGATTGCAGTCACCAACGTGGGCTCCCAAACAAAATAAAACCTGCGAAGAACTTTATCGGGACCTTTTATTTCCAAAACTGCTCCAAAGAACGTTTCCTGTTCACCGGGGTTATGGACTGTGTGTGTCTGGGGAGGCTCCAGAGTTTTTCAGCGGACCAGTTGGAGTGGGGCCAGAGGAGGTCACAGAGATGCTGGGAGGGCTGGAGCTCCTCTGCTGGGAGGGGGAGCTGAGAGAGTTGGGGGGGTTCAGCCTGGAGAAGAGAAGGCTCCGGGGAGACCTTGGAGCCCCTTCCAGTCCCTCAA
>JAOQGH010000069.1:1224612-1242045 GCA_025769975.1 Gallinago jamesoni | reverse complement strand
AGCTCCATCTCCCCTCTTTCAGGGTCAAACCCTTCCCCCTCCTCCTAGGGCTCCCCTCCCTCATCCAGAGTCCCTCCTCAGCTTTCCTGGAGCCCCTTGAGGGACTGGAAGGGGCTTCAAGGTCTCCCTGGATCCTTCTCTTCTCCAGGCTGAACCCCTCCAACTCTCCGGGGCTGTAAAAGGCTGTTCATTAGTCCTGCCTTCGTCAGGAGATTCTTGGCTCCCCCCGACAGGAGGGACTCAGATGCTCAAAGAAATGATGGGATCCAGGCCTGCGAAGAACTCCTCCCTCTCCCTTCAGATTATGGGGTTAATTAATAATAGTTAATTAATGATGTGTCAATCATCATGAAATGCATGCCTCTGTTAGGAAAGCTGTCCCTCGGGGCACTGAGCATGAGGGCCTTCCCTGGAGATCCGTTTTAAAGAAAGCCCTGGTGACAATTTCTGCGCAGCCTCCAAGGGGATGTTGTAATCCTTTTATCTCAGGATCCACTCCAGCCTCTCACAGGAGCCACCCAGCAGAGGCAGTTAAAAAAGAGAATTTCCGTGCTGTTGCCTTCCAGGTAGGAGACGTGTCCCCAGCCCAACGGGGACCTGGGGCTGGAGGCATCTCAGAAACTCCTTCATCCCTGGTGATGGAGCAGCAGGAGCCAAGGGGAGGACGTGGGGCACCATCCCTGCTGCGAAACACCCCCCAGACACCCCACGGCCGTGGCCGTTCTCCCCATGGAGGGACAGGCACCGGGCGACGAACACCGAGGAGCGCTGCTCTCCTGTCCCTCTGCCAGATGAACATCCCCGGCTCTTGGCTGCCGGGACGCTCAGCCCCATCTGCTCAGGTGGCACCGTGCCCGCTCACAAGTTGTCAGACAATTTCACGGGTGCCAAAAGAGAGCCTGGGTTGGAAAAGGTGGCCTGGATACGCTGCAAAAGCCATCCCTCTCTTCTGCATGGCCCGGCCGATGGGTATCGCAGCAGGAGGCTCCCATCGCCCGGGGCAGAAGCGTTAGCAGCCTGGGGGCTACAGAAGCACCAAAAAAGCAGCTTCTGTACCAAAACAGCCTGCGTGCGCCGAGGCAGCTCCGAGGCAGGGGCACAGAATCAGCAGCACGGATGCCCAGAGCGAAGGTACGGGAGGAGCAGGAGCCCCACGGCTCCACGGGCACAGCAAAAATGGGTATGTTTGGGGCTAAATTCCCAATTACCCAGCACTTGCACCCGGGGTCAGGCGGCTGCTGTGCAAAGGGGGTGGGGAAAGCAGGCTCTTTGCCTCCTCTGAGTGTGTCGGGGCCCAGGGACCCAGGCTGGCTGCTGCCGAGGATGCGGGAAGGCGCACGGTGACCACCTGCTCCCTGCCAGAGGGGACAACTGCTGTCCCCACCTCGCCCAGGGCTGGCACGAGTCCTCGTCGCACCCCATCCTTCTCCGTTTCTAGAGGAAAACCAGGATTTTGCTGGAAGGAGCCTGTCCCTTTGCCAGCCCCGGGAGGCAGAGCCGCCGTTCCAGCCGCAGCATCGCTCTCCCGCCCACCGGCCGAGCATCTCCCAGAGCCCTGACACAGAACCTCGTGACATGAAGGGCTGAGAAAACTTTTGGGTTTTACCCCCCGGGAATCAGATTTTCTGCTTAATAAACCCCTAAAGAATCAGATGCAAAAGAGGTTTGTTTGAAAATTTTGGCCGGATTCTCATATGGCAGTGATGTAAGCAAGCCCAAACCACAGGGAAACACAAACACGCCGGGGCAAAATTCTCTCCTTGTGCACCGGGAGAGAGAATCAAACAAAATACAAGTCAGTCACACCGAAAACTAAGGAAAATAATAATAATCCCTGCTGAATTTCCCTGGAAATCTACAGATTAATTTAACATCTTCATTTCTTTTGCTGCTTCACGCCAACTCATCAAAGCAGCTCCAAATCCACGTCCAGCCCCCGTGTATCCGCACTCCGGGGGCGACATTCCCGCTCGTTCTCCCAGGTCTCTGTGCCCAGCCGTGGCCCTGTTTGGCCCCTGGCGGGGTGAGCACCCCTGTGCGAGGGATTTGCCCCCCCCCAGTTAGCAAGGTCTACTGGAAGCTCTAACAGGACCAGTCAGAACCTGCTGCCGAGGTCAGGATCGCTCTTACGTGCTGGCTCGGGGTATTTTATTATCGGTAGCGTGTAATCCAGCGCTTTAAACGGCTTCTATTTACAACAGTTTTGCTGTCCCCCCCCACTCCCTGCTCCCACACATTTGCAGTCACTATTGACTCCGGGTTTCTGCTGCTTCTTCACATGCAAATGAGACTTTCAGGCTTTCTCGCTTCTATTTGCCCACACGCAGAACGGAAAATTGTAAGTGAGCAAGAAAAGTACTAACCCTATTGAACCAGACACTGAAAATGAATTGAAAAAAAAAAAAAAGTCAGAGATGTCCGTGGTGTCCTAAAGCTGTGTTATTAGCAGCTGTTATGGCTATTTTAAACACACTTTTGTGTTGTTTGTTTACAGCAGTGAGTCACCAGCAGCACCGTGCCAAGGGCGTCACTGGGACGCTCTCTGGGCTTTGCCAAAACCTTCCTGCCCCACCTGCCAGACACTCTCACGCCGGCTGTGGGTCCCTCCCGAAGCTTTCCCATCCTCACTGACCATGGGGCTGTGTCACCCGAATCGGTGACCTCTGGCAAAGCTGGATGCGGGTCCTCATCCTCATCCTCATCCTCATCCTCATCCCCGTGAACACGCTGGTTCATCCGCCCCGTTTCCCCACTGCTTTTCCCCTTCCCCTTCCGAGGGCACGTCCCCAACTCTGCTGAGGGATCCAACGAGCAGGAGGCAGAAGAGCTTCAAAGAAACCTCGGCACTGGTGGCCAGACCCATCTGCATCCCCCAGAGCGGAGGGGATCCCCAGAGCTACCCCCGTGTGAGATAGCAGAGAGGGGGCAATTTACCTCCATAAAACCTCCAAAAATACCTCCTCCCAAGGGGGGAGACGAGCATGGCACGACTTGTCTCCGGGACAAAGACGTATGTGCTGCTCCAGAGAAAACAGCTCCAGCCTCAGCTTTACGCCACGAGCCTTGCACAGATCATTTTCCCTCCCTGAGTCTCAGTCTCCTGAGCCTACTTGAAGGGTTATAAACTGTAGAAAATGGGCACGAGTTCCCATGAAATATCTCAGGGTAGCGATACCTGCATATCCCACTGAAAATATTTTGGATGGGGTTTTTTGGTTTGTTTTTTTTTTTTTGCTTAGATTTAGTCAGGGCATCTCAGCCCAGCGCCCCCACCGAGCCCCCCGCGCCCCCAGCCCCGTCCCCCAGCCGTGAATCACAGGTGACAGGGTCACCCCGGCTCTTCCCTCGACAGCCTGTGCTGAAAACGTGTGAAATAAGGGACTGGGGAACTGAAAGCGGGCGCCTGATTAAAAGCCAAAGCCACGGGCCCGCATTCCTTGGTATGCAGGAAATTAAAATGAAGAAGTAGCTTGATTAAAATCAGACGCTGAAGATGCTTCTTTCCTAATACACAGTGGTAACACATTAAAAAAAAAAAAAAAAAAAGTCAGCTGCTGCAGTAACTGGCTTTTAAGGAAAAAAACACAGGCATGTCTTTGTTCCCAAAGACTAATTAGCAAGATTCTCTGAGCACTTAGATGGAAGGTGACTAATCGAGCAGAGACACTTCACCACTGGGAAAGGTGGCTGCCCCTCGGAAAGGCGCGAAGGGGCAGGTACAGCCAGCACCCCCAGCCCTCTGCGTCCGTGCAAGACAAGAGCAGAAATAGCTCCCAACAAACGAGAGGCATTAAAATGCAAGGCTTGAATAATTTGTACAAAAAGCCCCAGGCGCAGAGACCGTGGGGTCTGTGAGCTGTGGAGTGAGGTCTTCTCCTGCCAGGAGCTGGAGATGCTGAGGGGAAGGATTCTGGGGAGGATCCGGCAGCAGTGGTGGATGGCAGCTTCCCGGGGCCGGGAAGAGGGATGGTGCTGACCCCACAGACGTGGTGATGTCCTGCAAAACGGCCCTGGTTTGCTGGAGAAAGGTCCACTCCTGCCACCACAGGGACTCACACCGTCCCATCCCGGCTCCGAGCAGCTCCTGCCTGGCTCCAGGGGGCATAACCCAGGGATAACCTGGGACAGCTCAGTTTGGGACAGAGAGAGGAGGACAGAGGTTTGTTTTCCCCTCACTGGATGCCAGCCTGGTGAAACGCTGCTGTCCCCTGTCCCTGCAGATCCCACTGGGGATGGACAAGCTTTGAGCTACCTGGACGTGGCAGACTTTGACTCTGGGGTCACTTCACAAACACACTGGCAGAATTTGAGAGGAAATCTCTCCTGGGCTGGCTGGGACTGATCCATATTCCAGCCAGCAGTCCTGAGCTGTGGCGGAGGGAAACGCAGTGCTGGGGACAGGGAGAAGGTTTCATCCCAGGTCCCATCCCTGTCCGGGGCCAGCGGCTTCATCCCGGATCCGCAAATCACCCCAGATTTCCAGATCTGCAGAAATGACCAGAGGCACTAAAAGACAATTTGCAAATTTGAAATTTGCAATTTGCAATTTGAAATACTAAAAGAGTACGATCTGATGAACGGGATTACTTATAAAACAGTTAATGAGCAATACAGCAGAAGTTAAGGACAACCTCTATTGTCCTTACGTTGGGCCACGCTCACATCACATGTTCTTTAAATAAAAAGTGACATAATTCATCCAGTTTACTCCAGATTTGTTCCTGATGCAAGTACAATCCAATCTGCCTGTCGGTCTCACTCAGGTAAGCATTTCAGCAGGGACCTGGCAGGTAAGGACTCGAATGCCCTTAAAAAGCCCAAAAGCTGATGAGGCCCACGGAATATCAGATTATTGACAGTTCTAGGCCAGCAGCAAGGAGAGCATCTCTCCTTCGTGAGGTACAATTGTTAAACACAACTATACGAAGTGAATGCTGGGACAGCCCGCTCCGACCTCTCGGGCCAGTTTATTCCCCCTTGTTCTCCAGGAACACCCCTCACACGGAGCCAGCCTTCCCCGGGGTCCGGTGGCACATTCCCCCCTGCTGGAGTGCTAATCCCGGCGGGATCCCAGCCCAGCAGCCGCCGCTGCTGGGAGAAAACATCGCAATTGGATTTAATTGCTATGTTGACTTATAAGAGTGTGTTTACGCTGGATGCCTGCCAGCTGAAATGCAACAGGTTCCCAAAAACGTATTTCCTCCCAACAGCAGGAGAAAGGCCCCGGAACAAGGAACCCAATCCGCCAGCAGCCCCAGTTCTGAAGTTCACTTCGGCTCCCCGGCCTCGGAAGCGATGGTACCGGTTGGGAAGAATTCCACCAGCCCAACTGACACGATGATCGGGCCTGGAGGCTGTACCCTTCCCGGGAACAACGCTCAGGAAGGGAACGTTACTGTAGGGAATGAAAGAGACCAACGGTTGTTTGTATTACGGGGATCGTTTGGCCTCTTTAACATCCCTACCCAAAGATGCACTATCTGTTGAGCAACCCCAAAAGGAAATCAAAGAGAAACTTAAAGAACCTTGTTAATCCTTTGTCACTTTCAGCATGACATTTAAAAGCCGGCAAAAACCTGTGCTTTGCCAATCAAAACAAAAACATTACCTTCCCTGCAGCCCTGGCTGCTCCGTTCCAGCCCAGCTGATAGTGCCGGTGTCTCTGAGCCAAATCATGGGCTACAGGAGCACTCCAGAGCCCGAGAGGTGGGTCTGCTGGTTTAATCCCCACGGAGCACCAGCTCCTCACCGCAGTGTGGCCACCAACCCAGCCGGTGGCCAGCCACACACTGGGCCATGTCTCCAGGGCTGCAGGACCAGGAGATGCTCCCCATGGGCAACACGGCTTCTACAGCAGCGAGGGTCAGGGGGGACAGTGGGGGCAAGAGCGACAAACAGCACGGTCAGCAGTGTTTGATCTGTTGCTCATAGAATTGTCCAGGTTGGAAGGGACTTTTCAGATCATCGAGTCCAACCATCAACCCACCACTGACAAACCCACCACTGACCCATGTCCCTCAGCACCACGTCTGCCCAGCTTTCTAATCCCTCCAGGGATGGGGACTCCACCAAGGAACGGGATTTCACTATGTGATCGCCTGTGATTCAAGAGGACCGATTTTTGTGAGCCCAAAAGCCTCTTCTGGCCTGATTTCATCCTGACGCTAATTAGTTCTACTTTATTAAAGACTTCAACCGCAAGCTGCAGCTGCTGAAAGAAACAGCCACGTGGCTCCTACCAACCCTCTACTGAGACTTGTAAAAACAGAAGAAAAGAAAGATGATGTTAAAAATATCAAGCGAAATCTAAAGTTGGAACAGAACTGGCTTTTATCTGTTTCAGTCAAAAGTGAGTTCACTAGATCCAGTAGTATTTCTTTGAATGGAACAAATATACCTCAAAGATTTTATAATGAATATCCTTTCTACACTTTTCTACAAAGCAGCCTGTAAAACTGGGAACCAGAGATGTCATTCTCAAACACACACCGCAGGACGCTTTTCTCACAACTCCAATAACAAGGTATCATCTTCTATTCCATCCCATTTGGCTTTTCCAAAAGGAACTGTAAAAACCTCTCTGAAAACCCTGGCTCCCACGTATGCAACAGGAATTCCAACCCTGGCTCTGCCGGAGCAGAATCTCCCCCTTCATGAATAAAGCCTTGGGAGGAAAAAAAAAACCCCAGTGTGTTGGTTTTGTTGCTGAGCCAGCTATTTAGCTCCAGCAGCCAGCAGAAACAAAGGGAAAAACAAATAAAACTATAAAGCGCATGTTCCTTTTGGACAAATAAGCCAAAACTCTTGGAAATTTATGGCTCTACAGCATCCCTACCTGATAAGTCATACAGAAAGCTGCGGCTGCAGACATCAGCGATCACGTAAATAAATTTTATTATGCTGTACAACACCAGTACAGTTAGACACACTAATCATGGGAGAGGGGAGGTTGCTATTTTTTTCCTGTCCCATATGGTAATAATTTTGCATGATTGAACTGTTATGAGCTAAATAAAACTACACATTAACTGTAAGATACATTGCAAAAACATTAAATCTTCCCTGGAGTTTTAGCAAATACTTGCTTTTTCTATGATGCATTTGGAATTAGCAAAGGAATCTACGCTGGGCCATAGGATTTATAAATAGATTTGGCTCCCTCCGCTATACTTTATGGGCAATTATTTCAGAAATGAAGATGCAGAACCACAAATAAATAAAATAATTGCAGCTGATCAGGCCTTATTTATGGCTATCCCATCTCCCTGGCTGTCAGGCCTCCCACCTCCCATCTGCTCCGTGAGCCCGAACCGACGGGCAGAGGAAGAGCTGTCAGTTAATGTCAACCACGGAGCACAAAAGGTGCCAAAGGCAGATCCTGGTTTCCTCATTTCCAAATCCTGCCTGGCCCTTCCTGGAGCTCCTTGTGCCCTGGATCAAGTCAAGGTGGAATCAGGAGGTTGGGAAAGGGCAGAGCAAGCCCGATGGTTCTGCAGGGCTTCAAGCAGCGTGTCAGGGAGAAGCTTCTGCTGTCACCCCCCTGCAGAAGTCCCTGCCAAGCTCTGGAGACCTCCCCTGCCCGAAAGGGCAGGAATTCTGTTGGGAAGCTGCTGAGAACAGTTATGTAGAGCAAACTTAGCTTCCCAGGGCGTTCCACTGAACCAAACCCAGGCAGAAACTGGCCTCACACCTGCATCTCGCCCACCATGGACCTCGCACCGTTCCCCTTCCAGTACTTTGAATCCCAGAGAGGGTGGGTAGCTCAGGATGACCAACGTTCTTTGGGATCAGGCCTGAAATCCTACTGACGCCACCAGGAGTAGCCACCAGGATGATATTTTATGGTCCTCAAATTAAAATACTTAGAAAAATATTGGTGGCTATCCAAGTAACCACCAGGATGATATTTTATGGTCCTCAAATTAAAATACTTAGAAAAATATGTCCTTTACACCACCGGTTCTGATGACCAGTGATGTCTGGGTAGCTTCCTGACCTGGGAAGGTGCAGGCACCTTTGTGAAGCCTGGAGCAGGAGAGTACCCTGCAGAAAAGAGGGGTCACCAGAAACAGCCTGCAAGGTGTCCAGGTCCTGAAGAAAGTCCTGCAAGAACTCTCATAGCTTTAGAAGTCTTTTTTGGTTGTTTCTTCTTGCAGTTCCAGGCTGCTTCTTTTTGCATAAAGAAACGATGCTGCAAACCTCTTCCAGAACTTCATCATCCACAGGCCACAAGCTGGTGAGAGAAGCCGATGGGACCCGATGCCAAAGGGGCCAGGCCTTCCACCAGCCGAGCACCCGGCTCCCTCCTCCCTGTTACCAGCAAGACCAAGGCTCAGCACAACGGCAGCCGTGGCCCCGGCGCGGTGCGAGGGAGCAGAGCTGCCCAGGGCTCTGGCGCTGCTCTTCCCAGCGCTGTGTTTCATGCAGCGAGAAAACAGGGTGTTGCTGCCCTTCAAATCAAGCAAAGGGAAGGATTAAGACATCCTGGTTTTCTGCTGTTGTTCTAGCGGGTGGTCGGAACTGCCTCTACACAGGAGCGTGGCTGCACCTCTGCCGCCATCCATCATCTCGCCGAGGCCGTGTGTGTACGGTAGGAACGGTAAACTCTTGATTTGACCTCATTAACGTTCCCAGAATTACAGTGTCCCACCAACGATAAAGATTGAGATTACCTGCCTCTCGGCAAACGGCAAAGAAACAAACCAGACACCGCGCGAAAAGCCAACAGCACAACCCCAACTGTGCCCAACACCTCAAGGCAGATCCAACCCGCCTGGGTCCCGATTTTCACCCTTCAAATTAAGGATTGTGCCTCTGTCACCAAACTTGCAGGTATGGGGGATGGATCCAGGAGGGTCTGAGCATTCGGGGAGAGGGCAGAGAGGGGAAGGTGTTGGAGAAGATGCTCTCTGGAACCACCTTCCCCCTGCCTTGCCACTATCACCCGTGCTTCCTCCCACTGCTCCCAGGCCACCAGTGAGCCACGAGAATCACAGGGAAATTTGGGCGCAG
Source organism: Gallinago jamesoni (assembly GCA_025769975.1). Classification (NCBI taxonomy): domain Eukaryota; kingdom Metazoa; phylum Chordata; class Aves; order Charadriiformes; family Scolopacidae; genus Gallinago; species Gallinago jamesoni. The sequence continues at coordinate 1,233,033 of JAOQGH010000069.1, read as the reverse complement.
TTTGGGAAACAGAGAGACACACAGCCTTCACACAAGGGCCATGTGCTGCCTGGAATTTCACAGGATTTCCTTGTGGTTCCCCGGACGAACGCACACAGGGAGGGCTCCTGCTCAGACGGGGCTTGAAGGAATTTGGAGCCCCTCTTTGGCCCTGCTGGCAGTCAGACCCCATCACACCACCCCTCCGCCTGGCTGGGGGCAGCCTGCAGTGAGACCCTCAGCGCAGCAGGGGGTTCTCAGTCTCACCCCTGGGCTCTGACACCAAGCCAACACAGCCTCAAACCACTCCTTCTCCGTTACCTTGGTCTTTTATGGACCATCTTGGAGGAAATTAACTGAACTTCCCTACAGTGGGAGCAAAAGGAGGAAATGAATTTATTCTTCCAGTGGTACCCTTGACACAGATACCGAGTACTTCATTAAACATTTTGCAGCCCCGAGTGCCTTTGCTAAACCCTCCACGACACGCACGGAGCCATTTCTCCCCCTACAAGGCAAACACACAGGTCAGGATTCAGAGCTCATCTACATCTGCTTTGTATCTGAAAAACCTCCCTCGTCTCGACGGGATCCGGGCAGGCAGAAATCAAGGCTGCATCATCCCACCCTTCCCTCTCTCTCTGGATTCATTACCTTGCAGTACCACCCTCGCACAGACTCCTTTCCACAGAGTCAGCATAGCCACAGCCAAATGACTAATACAGCCCTCTAATACAAACAGCAATAAATCAATGGATTAAATTATAATTTATCAGACAAATACTATTTAGCTCTTCCCAAAGCTGTTCTGAAGCGTCTCTCCTGTTGGCCATATTCCAGAGGAGCACTGAGACCAGATCAAGTTTACATAGGAAAGAAATGCTGAAAACATCCTGTATTTATGAAGGGAGATTTCACAGAGGTGGGGGTGAGGAACATTCCTGAGAAGTCTGCAATGTATCCAAAGCCCTGGGTTTTTCTCCCAAAGTCCACTCCAACAGGGCAAGGTTTCCACAGCCCCAAAGTTCTACCTTCAAGGGAACCAGACACACAAACCTCAAGAGACGCTACGGCCAACTTTTAAGGGCTTCAAAACCAGCAACAGGCTATTCCACCGCAATTTCACTCTACAACACAGCCTTTTTGGTACTTACTTCATGGGTTTGAACAATGCTTGTCCATAGTTCTGGAATGTCATGATCAGCTTCAGCTGGGTGCCTCCTGATTTCATCGCTGTGGGGAAAAAACAAAACCGCTTTAAGATGCTGCATGTGGATCTACTTACACTCAGCTTCCTCGAAACAAAATCATTTAATTTTGCTCTGTGTTAGAGCCAGCACTGCGGTACCCGAGCCCCAAGCAGGGTAACCCTAACGGGAGAGCAGATCCTTCAGCGGGGGCAGAGCACGGGGAGGGCTTTGAGCTGCCGACCAGGACTGGAGAGGGATTGTACTCCCTGACGTGTCTTTGTCTGCTTCAACTGGCCACAGGCAGGACCAGTACGGGCTCCGTCAGCACCCAGCTGGGCAGCATGTACAGGAACAGCCCGTCACAGGCCTCTTTTCTCCATCTCCCATCGCTTTTGGACTTCTGTTACCAGGGGCCCACACTGGGAAGGGAGACGGGGCGCTCCCCAAGGGATGGACAGTCCAATGTGCAGCAGACATTTCCCCAACTAAAAGCATGAGCAGATACTATAGCAATCTCTGATCTCTGCTGCGAGTCTAAGAATCATTGATGAGCAACAGGGTCATCAATAAGCATTGATGAGCAATTGATGAGTAAGTTCATCTCCTCTGAGCACCATAGATGTATATCCAGGCCACCCATTCCCCTCCACGGACCCCAGAGTGGCCCATGCAGGGGAGCAGAGCTGGCCCCACTGGAGGGCAGGACTGTGCTCACAGAATCACAGAATGATACGGAGTTGGAAGGGACCTCCGGAGATCATCCAAAGCAGGTCCACCCAGAGCAGGTCCCAAAGGAACGTGTCCAGGTGGGATTGAATGTCTCCAGAGAAGGAGACTCCACCACCTCTCTGGGAAGCTTCTTCCAGGGCTCTGCCACCCTCACAGGAAAGAAGTTCCTCCTCATGTTTAGGTGGAACTTCTTATGTTCAAGTTTGTGCCCTTTTCCTCTTGTCCTGGTCCCCGCTGAGGCCAGCTCTGCTCAGACACCAAACGCCCTCACTTCGTCCCCAGGAGCTAACGGGAACCTAAGATGGACACTGACTCACAACCAGTCTGAGCAGTTTGGACAGCATCGTGTTAACAGCCAGGTTATAGTGTTTCTAAAGTCAAAGCGAACTTTCTTTTTATACAAGAATTCATAAAAATGCATTTTACTTGATGATAAGATTACTTAATAGAGATAAATATGTACTTTGGCAAACCAGCTGCTTTTCTCAATCAGAACTGCCCTCAGCAGGTGGAACGACCCAAACCCTGGCTCCCGGATTCCCTCCTGTGCTGGGAGATGGGGGCCAGGGCAGCCGTGTCTGTGGGGGTGAGTCAGCCCTTTAAAAACGCTTCCTAGCAATGACCGGATAATCAATCCCTTTCTCTACAGTTCTCACAAAACCTGTGTCAACTGGAGAACTACACAAATGTCAAGTTACCTTGCTCTGCAAATTTTGGCTTAGAGCTGCCCTCGTTCCACCTATAGAGCTTGTACATTTTTTTCTCCAACCAACACCATTAGCTGCACATCCTTTTAATTACTCATCTCTGTGCCTTATTACTGACAGGTCATCAGCTCTCTTTCAGCGCTTGTAATCTATATTTTTGCAAACAAAATGCTATGCAAATCTGGTCGGCGTAATTACACTTCTCCTAGAATAAAATCCCTCCTGCCTTGCCGTTTTGCTGACCCCAGCCTTCTCTTGCATTTCCAGTTTATCCCAAAGGAACAAATAAATAATTAGAAATTAGAGGGCATTAAATAACTTGCACCGAACAGGTAAAGCAGAAGCACGTGGCTTTCACAGACCGACCGACCTCCCCGGTTGATCTGCCTCGGAGGGGACAAGGGGCAGTAGGAGCTTCCATGGCTCGCCCACGGCTTGAAGGCCAGGAGAAGCAACAGCTCTCCAGCTGAAGACCTACGAGTGCTGCCCCGGGACCCCCACAGCCCAGCTCTGTGCTTAGGGACCCCCGCAGGCCCCCGTGGGCTGCCCTGGGACCCCCCAGCCCAGCTCTGTGGTCAGGCCCCCCAGGTTAGCCTGGGTGGCCCACAGGGACATGTGGCCACACCAGCCCAGCCCCATTGCCCACCTGCCCTGGGGCACGGGGTTTGCTTGGACCCCTCTTTTCCTGGGATACTTGCACCCCTCTTTTGACCCCACACAGGCCAGTAACACCGGCCTCAGCACCCCAGGGCAGAATCACCTCCATTTGCTCTGGTATTACTCTCCCCAGCCCAGCGGCCTCAACACAGCAGCTTCCAGACCGCTTCCACCAACCAGTTTTTCTCTACATTTTCTCTAGAATTTATGTCATTTATGCTGCTTCATTAAATTCCGAGGAGCTCAAGACTTAGAGATTGGCTCCCCCTCCTCCATGGGACACGTATGTCCAAAATATAGCCAAGATCCTGTAAGCTCATCAGAGAAAAGGGAAGGATAGAGCCTATTTTGAGGTCCATCTGGGAAGCCCAGCGTTTGGGAAATAACCTCAATGCAAAGAAGAAAAAAAAAAAGTGATGTTCCAGCATGTCCTTTTCTAGGCACAAAGTTTCAGATAGACTAAGAGAGCTGATTTCTCAGCAAATTGAAGCCACTCGACAGATAATGATTTTGTTAGCAGCCGAACTCAACAATGAGCGTGTCATCACCAAGCAGGGAAACGTATGAAGAAGATTAACAATTCAGAATAATTCTTCCATGAGACACAAAGGCCTGGTTTCCCGTCAGAAGGAATCGAGCTGAAGGAAGACAAAAGCATCTTCCTGGTCTTTCTAGATCTGTCTTATTGTATTGCCTTAATTGGCTACAATAGGAGCCTCAACCAAACACAAGTTTTGCTGGAACGTTGTCCCCCCACTGCTGCAAGGAGTAAACTTCGGGCGACGGTGGGAAGAGTGTCCCATAGGGGACATCCTTGGGGATGGCAATGCCAGCAAAGAGCAGGCCCCACTGCAGATGACTCCCTCAGACCTCTACAACAGAATTCTTCCCGTGGCCTAACAGCACTACATCTGCCCACTGGCTCCCCTCTCGTTTCTGAGCTGTATTCCTTCAGGAACTCCCTTTTCTGCTCAGATCTCAGTTAAATGTGTCCCTCTGGCCATTACGGCCAAAGAGTGGGAGACCCATCATCTTCCAGAAGCTTATCCCCAACAAACATTGTTTGCTTATCTGGAGGTGCCCTCGTCCCTTCACCTACCGCCCACAGGAACCTTCCTCAAGAATTTCTAATATTCAGAAGCAACATATACAATTTTCCAAGAAACTGGAGGATGCTGCACCATCGCAGCCTGTCACATCCACAATCAGCAGGCTGAGGAATCTTTAAGAAGGTCTTGCAACCTAAGGCTGACTCCAAGGGAAGCTCCAGTCACACTCTGAATTCACCTTATTTATTTTTTTTAAGGTTTCTGAATACACTGTAACATCACAGGTCATGAACAGCTCTGTAAAAGGCTTTATAAACCTGCTAGCTCCCAGCAGGAACCTCAAATCAAGTCTCATGCAGCTCCCGGACAGCGTTAAAAACAAATCCCAACACAACCATTAGTTTGTATTTTCAGGCTACTCAAGTCGCTTTTTCCTCCCAAAGTAGAAGGGAATGGAAAGCAGCGTTAACCTTTCCTGTTAACCCCGTGCAAGGCCTTTCGGGTGTGAACAGAAATCTTCTGAATTTTAGGAGGCTTTGCAAAAAATTCCCCGAGATATCTTTTTGCTTGAGTGTCTGCAGGATTAGAGCCCTGTCCAAAGACCAGTGAAACTGGTGGGATTCCTCCTGTTTTCTCTGAGGGACTTTGGATCAAGCCTCCAAAGATCCCCACCCCATCTCCATCTAGGAGCCTGCTGTCAGGGCCACGTGCCGTGTCTGCTACGCCCACACCTTGTGCCCCCACAAGTAGAAGATGGGATTTTCCCCCTGATCCATCCAATACAAAAGACACGCTCCCTGTCCTCACTCAAGCATTGCTTCATAACTACACGTCACAGGGTTTCTGCCTCTCTCTTCTAAAGCCTCTGCTATCAGCCTCTAGTAGAGACTCAACGTTGCACAAAGGGTTTTGACCCCAAAGCATATGGAATGTGAAATGGTTTGGCTTTCCAGTTCTGGTTTTTGTGTTTTTTTTTCCTCCCAGTTCTCCTGCAGGACAGCCCTCATGCTGCTGGCCTGGCTAGACCATGTGGTCTTCTGATGGAGAACAGGAATCCCAACAGGACCTCTGAACCTGGCTTTTGGTCAGGATCCAACAAACATTTAAAAATGTATTTAATCATGCAAAGCCGATGCCTGAGAAGTGAGATCCAGTCAGAGCCTGGGATGCAGGAACATCTGAAACGGAGGATGTTCAGATCCATTTTGGATTCCTATTTATAGATCAAGCTTAAATCTAACATAAATATGTTGATTGGCTTTAACAAGCAATGCTCTGCCCCAGGGCAGGGACACGGCCCTGTTCAAGTTGTAAAGAACAAATTTCAAAACAAATTCAAGCCCTCATCATCTCTTAATTTGTTCTTGTTCAGCCAATTCTCCTAACTTGTTTCTAAAGGCCTTTCTTGGTTTAGTCAAGAGAGTAAAAGACTTTTGGAGGGGAAGAGATCTGCGCAATCGTTCAGAGGCTTTGTTGTACATTTTAAGTCCCCTCCTTTCATCTGGAATTGTAAATCAATCTGTTGACTCCTGGCAGATTCATTGTTTTCTCATACAGTAAATCAATGCTGATACATTTCATTATGTTTTTCACATGTTTTCAACAGCGCTTTTCCCCTTCCTTTGGATGAGATTTTTATCATTGCCTTTAGCACCAGAATTTAGGTTCGATATTAGGCATCTTGTCTTTTTCTTTCTTCTTCTTTTTTTTTTTTTTTCCCCTGACTTGAAGCAGAGTCCACCTGAGTTAATTGCAGCATTTATTCGCTGCGTGAGTAATCTCTGCTGCCTGCTTTCTAATTACCGCCTGCACAAACTGAAGGCATCGCAGGTTCCGAAATGAACTCAGGCAGGTAATGTTTCCAAACCGGGAAATTTCAAGAATCAAAAAATAAACCCCAAGTAAAGATGGGACTGACAAACCCCCCCATCTCCCCCGGCACAGCCCCTGGGACAGCAGGACCGAGCCCACGCTGCCTCAACAACCCACCGGCCCGTGTCTGTCCTTAAACTGCTGACAGCGCTGCCGCAATTATGCACAGTCGTCCTGTAAATATGCAAGAAAATAAGCTAACTATGGTTATTTATGCCTGCAATAAACAGCTCTGAAAGGCAGAGGAAATGTGCAATTGCCTGTGCATGTGCTGCTCCTGAAAATTGGGTTTCAGCGCTCAGTGGAAAAACAATTCTCTCTCGGCTCCTATTTATGGCAAGAGGAAATTTTCAGTGAATTAAATCAAATTAAGAGCTATCCCTTTATGCTGAACGAAATGAATAGGAAATACATGTATCCACGCAGGGCAGAGAAGACATCCTCAGCCCGCACGGCCCGGGTAACCCTGTCCTTTCCAAGGCCAGCTCTAGGTGTCACTGTGGGAGCTGAGTGTGACGCTCCGTCCCTTCCCTGCGTTTGTTCCATTTAAACTTTAACATCAGGAAAATGTCACCTTGGTGCTCCCTGCTCTGGGGAATTTGCTTCTGTCACCGTTTTCATTTCAGAAAGCACGCTGCAGGTTGCGGAGCGGTGTGAGGGGGTCTGGTGGGTGGCGGGGGTCAGTCTGGTCACCACTCTCCCCCACCAGTAATGCAGCCCAGCACGGACACTGCAGTGGGGCTCAGCAAGCTGGTCAGCTGCACTTCGGGGCTAATTACTGGAGGGATCAGGAACCCGCACAGCAAATCACTTCAGTCCATTAGAGCCAAAGCAAATCTGAACGCTGGGAAGAGACTGGATAAAGCAATATCCCAGTTCACCTAACGCATGTAAGCCTGTACGTTCCTTTGTCCTGCTTGCAAAAAGAAGCCTGAGGACTGGGCATTATGGAGGTTTCCATTTATTTTATACTTCTAACCCGGCAACAAAAAGCAGAAGAACAGAAAACAACCAAAAGGAAAAAAAAACCCAGACAAATAAGAAGACATGCAGGAATATGCAAAAGAATGGAACAGCCCTATAAATGTCCCTTGGTCAAATATATTGCTCTTTATTCATCAGCTTACATGCTTTTGAATCCCTGCTGCTGCTCTGCAGCAAAGCTGAAAACTGGCAGGTATTATTTTAAAGCATGTATTTTTAAACACCCAAAGAACATGCAACACAAAATAAGAAATGCTGCACTGTGTAATAAAAAAGTATATTAACAATGGCTCTTTCTTGCTTTGCAACCTCACAAAGCTCCTGAATCCCCCCAGGGGCGGGCAGTGGATGCTACCAGCAAAATTCAGATCCTGGCATGTCTACACGGGCAAGAGTCCCCTTCCATTTCCATTTCCCTTGATTTCAGACTGGGATTTATGTGTAGGAATCATTCCCTGTCAGTTCCCACAGCGACCGACACCAAATGCACTTCATCTTTTAGTTGATGGGAATTATCCTGGATCATTGCTAGGAACCGTGGCTCTGTGTTTTTGTGAGGGGCACAAGGGGCCTCTCTGTGCTCTGAAGAGCCTTGTTCAAACATTAACAGAGAGACAATCCCTAGGGAAATAGCTAATAACGACCATAAATCTTCCTCTGTGGTCCCGTGGCCCTTTCCCCCCGTCGATCTGGAAGCTCTATGAAAGTCATAATTAATGGAAAGCCCACGACACATCTATATGACACATTAGGTGAAATCATGGCCCCAGGGAAGTAAAGGGCAAAACTTCCACTTACGTCACCAGGGTGGGGGTTTCACTCCTATTTTCCATGATAACCATTTCGCTGCCGGGTTAACGGCAACACGGAGGGGTTAAGTAACGTGCCCAGAAGCACGAGTGAAGATCGTGCCCAGAAGATCAAGGGAAGAGTGAGCACTAAACTCTGATTTCTCATTCCTACCTCCCTCCTACTCCCACCAGCTTCTACAGCCCTGCATCAACCTTAACTGTCCCACTGCTTTGCAGAAGTGACAGACGCCTCGGCTCAAACGCTGCTGAGTTTGCTGCAAACCCTGCTCTCCTCCTGCAACGGCAACACGGCTGAGCTCGGAAGCGTTGACCGTAAAATCATAAAACCATAGAAAGATTTGGCTTGGAAGGGACCTTAAAGCCCATCCAGTGCCACCCCCTGCCCTGGGCAGGGACACCTCCCACCAGCCCAGGTGGCTCCAAGCCCCCTCCAACCTGCCCT
>JAOQGH010000069.1:1203815-1217911 GCA_025769975.1 Gallinago jamesoni | reverse complement strand
AATGTGCGGTAAGAGCGTTGCGGTGGCTGTGCCCGGCTGGGAGCAGCCATTCTGCCCTGTCATTGCCTGGGCCGGGGAGCGGCTGGCCACCAGCCACCGGCCACCAGCCACCGGCCACCAGCCGCCCCTCGCCCCCAGCCCCGGCCGCAGCAAGGTCAGAGGGAGAGCCGTGCGCTCCGCTTCCGCCCGAGGAACGGGCTTTGGGCTTAATCCGAGATCCTGTGGGCTGTGATAATCCGGGAGCGTGCTGGGGGCAATCTGCCCTCCCGTCTGCTGCCCTGCGCTGCGCAGGCGGCCCTGCCGCGGGGTGGCCCAATAGCTCATGGAGACCGTGGTCTGGGGGCCAGCGGAGCCCCCAGAGCCCAGGGACTGAGGGTGGTCTGGAGGAAGGGACAAGCCGCACCAATGGTCTCCGGGTGACAAGGCAGGGATGCTGTGGGCTGCTGATTTTGTCTCCGGGTGGGGGGTCCCCGGTCCCCACTGGAGCTCAGATGGTCCTGGAGTGGGGCTGCAGCAGCAATGAGCCGGGCAAGGTGCTGAGATGGTCCAAGGATGGGGAAGGCTGCAGTGTGAGGAAAGGCTGAGAGAACCAGGTTTGTTCAGCCTTGCAAAGAGAAGGCTCAGGGGAGACCCTATCCCAAGGTTCCAGTATTTAAAGGGTGGCTGCAAAGAAGATGGAAATTCCCTTTTCACAAGGAGTCACACGGAAAAAGATGAGGGGTAACAGGTACAAGTTACTCCTGGGGAGATTCCGATTGGACGCAAGAGGAAAATTATTCACAGTGAGAAGAATAAAATCAGCCACTGGAATAATCTCCCCAGGGAAGTGGTGGATTCTCCTACATTGGATATTTTTAAGATTTGGCTGGACAGGGAGCCGGGCCATCTTGTCCAGACTGTGCTTTGCCAAGAAAGATCGGATCAGATGATCCTTGAGGTCCCTTCTAACCCAGGGTTCTATGATTCCATGGTTCTGCCTACCCACCACCACCTTGCCAGAGAATCATCTCAATGCTGATCCTGCTGGCCCATTTTTCCCTGGATTAAGCAATATTAAACTATATCTTTCCTCCAAAAAAGTATTTGTTTCCCCCAGGCTCCATCCAGCAGTGTTCCCTCACCAGGTGTTTCTGCAGGGCCTTGTGCCCTGCGCTCCCCTGACACACACCTGTGCCCTGTTACGGTGTCACCTTGTTTTGCACAAGGGAGGTCACTGCTTTTCAATGGGGGAAAAAAAAAATAATAAAAAAAAAGCAGAAAAAAAGAGGGCCATGATCCTATGGACTGCTCCACACCTTTATGGAGGTCCATCAGGACCTTGCAGTTTTGGTTCAGTTGCTGGAAGGGGAGATGGCACATGGGGGGGTACAGCTTCAAGGGCACGTGGAAGACCATCTGTTTGGGTTTGGTTACTCTTTTTCTTGCCTGCCTGTGGCTGCAGCCCTTCTCCTGCTGAGCTTCTGGTGGTGTCTCTGGGACCATCAGCTGGGCTGGATTAGCTCTGGATTGGCAATCAAGCCCAAGGAGACAAAAGGAGGCAGGTGGGACCTGGGGCCTATGTCCCAGGGAGCAGCTGATGAGGAGAGTGCTGGGGCTCCAGGAAGGGTGAGTGTGGGGTACGCAGTTCCTGGGGTATCACTTCTATTCCTTTTGCTGTGGTCTTTTTTTATGGGCTTCTGAGTGAGCTGCTTGCATTTCAAGTGAGGATGGCTAACAGGAGATGTTATCTGCTTTAGCATGGCACAGTGGGGTTTGTAGCTTCCAGCTTGTGGCTACAGGGTTGTTTTTTTCTTGGCTTTTGACTTACTAAAGCTGAAGGCTGTGGTGTGAGATGGGGTGAGCCCGAACAAGTATGATGGTGAGAAAGCTGAAAGTTACTTAAATGTGTTCTTTAAGTAAAAGTTGTTTGAATACATCTGTTATTTTACAGTAGCAGAATGTTGTGTGAAACATACCTCTTGCATGTGAAGCTATGATATCTAATGAAAGCGAGATTAGCTTTGAACTATCATGTCAGCAACTAAATGCAATTATTTATGTGATTTTCAAAAGATGAAATAGCAGTATTGTGAAGAAGCAACTGTTTTGTTGAAACTGCTTTTTTTTTCTCATCAGCATGACCTTTGGTGTATATTTGCTATCTGGTCAAGGATGGGATTGTCTAAATTGTGTCTGGAGAACCTGCTGTGGTGACCTGCAGTGGTGTTAGGGCTCTGTTGGCCTGCGGCTGCTTTGAGGTACTCATCAAGGGCAAGGGATACCCCACTTTGCTAAATAAGCAGTAAAACCTGCTTTTAGCAAGTCTGATTTAAAAAAAAAAAGAAAAAGACTCTTGGGGTCCTTCAATGCACCATTCTTGAGTACCCCTTGTCCTCTGATGGGTTAGGATGAGGAGTGATGGTAACCCAGATGTGGGCAGCAAGGGAGGGCAGCTCCTGCTGGGATCCTCCCCTGTACCTCCTGTGGGTCACCTGGTGCCTTTCTCACATGGACAAGAGGATGTCTCTTGGCTCTGGTCTCAGCCTCCTCAGTGTCTTGGGAAATATCTTAAACCTGGTTAATTTGGGCTGCCTCCAGCGTGAAGTTCTCTGTTTCTGTTGACAGTCTGCAGGTATGTTTTTTCTTAAACTGCCTGATACCTTTCAGGCTTCAGTCTTTCCCAGCAGGGATGAGCAGATGCTGTTACCTGAATCAGGTTTTTTCTTTTGTCTTCTTATTCCATGCAATAAAGCAAGCTTTAAAGGAAAATAACACCGGATAATTCTTTGTTTCTCAACTTTCAGTCCCTACAAATACCTTTACCCGTCGATGTGGTCATCTGTGAAATGAGATGCACTAACTCGTTGGCAAACACCAGTGGAGAGTGAGCTTGTGGCTTTGCTTTGGACTAAGGGGCAATGTGGAATTCTCTGTTTGTTGAGCCTTTCTCCCTCCATCCTGCACTGTCTGTTAATGATCAGCCCCAGCAGGATCTCCCAGCCCCTCTGTGCCTCTCAGCCCTGCCCATCAGTGAAGCAAGGGAAGGAAGAAGCCAAGATACATCTGGATTTTCCCTCTCCTGTGTGGGCTCCATCTCAACACAAGGAGGGTACCAGCTTCCCTGCTTTCCCATGGAGGTTTTTTTTTACCCCCCTGTGAATAGGTGCCCTTGTTTTGGGTGTGAGTGGAGGGGCTCCTCCTGCCTCTAACCATCTGCTTGGGACCACAGAGGAAGTGACAATTTCATGTTTGCATTCCTGTTGGTGGCCCCATGGGGCTGGCAGGGAGCCTGGTCTCTGGGCTAGGCTGGAGATGGGAACTTGAGTATCTGCTGGGTCAGGAGTGCAGAGGTGGCTTGTGGTCAGGAAGCCACAGCTTGTAGGTCTCTGAAGCCATTGAGATAAGTCAGGAGCTGCAGGTCAGGATACAAAACAAGGACTCGGGGATCAGATCTAAGGGCTGCCAAGGCTGATGCAGCTTCCCAGGACAACCTCTTTCTGACTGGGCCAGCGTGAGCTTGGTGCAGGAGAGCTCTTGTGCTGGGATCTGGGCTGTGTGTGACCCATCCCAGTAAGGAATGGGGGAGAAATAGAGATGTGTGTCCAGGCAGCTGGATTTGAGGTCTACCTCCTTGTCCATGTACCCTGATGCCTTGGCCCCTCCACTTCCATGCAGTTTACCCCCCCAGCTTCAAACATTTCCCTTCCAGATGTGGCTTTGATGGGAAAATAAAACTGTTGGTAACTACTGATGTGTTCAGCTCTTCCTTCACCCAAGCTTTTCACCCCAGAACTGGTGTCCAGAGAGCCTGATTTGGGTAGTTTCAGAAGTTGTTTATTATTTTTACTTTCCAAGGTCTTGGGCTCAGAAAGAAAAATGTAAATATTTCTCCTTATCTAAACTCTGTCTTCATATGGAATTCCAGCACACGGCCAACAGCTTTTAATTTCTGCTGTGCTGTGTGTTGGCCAGTGTCACCCTAGTAATTGCTAGCATTATGTAAACAAGGGAATAATAAGTTCTTAATGGAATATTTTGACATTAATAAGTTATTGCATACAGCTCATTTCAATCATTTCACTGAAATCAAGTCTCTTACATCAACTCTTTTTCTTCTTTGGCCATTGAATTAAAATATATTTCCTCCGTTTCCTTAGAAGTATTTGAATGTTTTTGGAAATTTCACACTGAATTGCTACAATCAGAAGCCAAGATTGCTTTGGATCTATCAGGCTTTTTAATTTGATATTACAAACTAACACTAAGCACTTTCTTGCATGTTCTACCTTTGCTTTTATTTAATACAATCAAGAATCCAAGAGTGGTTATTGTCGTAGATCCTGGCATTTCTTCATTGTTTTGTGCATGAATTAATAGCTTATCTGCTGCTGAAATCTGTGTAGATATTTATTTTCCTCATTTTTGTCTGCTTGCCTCACTGAGCAGCGACAATGGTCAGCGTACGTGATAATGTATTCAGGTAAATAAATGAAGCATGGTTTTGGGTGAGTAAACATACCCGGCTATTATTTTCTGTTATAACAGTTTACAGCCTTCTGATGGAAAGCCTGAAAGCAGCAGGGCAAACTGTAAGTCAGGCCTGATTGCACACTTTCAATCAACATAATATTTTTATTGTTACTTCTAATGGAAAAATGGATTTCTCCTTTCTGAGAACCTCTCTCTGTGATGCTGGAAGTCCTGAGGGCATCGCAGCCCATGGTGCTGGGGGTGCTCTTCTGCTCTCCCTCCTTCCTCCCGCTGGGAAGGTTGGTGTCCTGACCCAGTTCATTGGTGCTTTGCCTTAAGCCCAGATCTCCAGCCATCTCATGGGCACTGCCTGTGAACCTCCACACTGGAAATCCCCTTCATTGCTAAGGAATAGCCTTGGCACTGAGCAAAAGGCAAGTCCAGAAGCTTGACTTGCTGGTGTGTGAAGGATCAGTGATACCTGTTTGAAGCGGAGTCTTAATATATTTATTTTTTTAAAAAAAACAAACCAATGTTGTCTTGGTTACTTCCCAGCCCAGGATTTTGTTAGCTCTGGGATATTTTTTGAACAAATCCTGACCAAATCTGCTCCCCCAGGCCAGAGAGGTAGTGTGGGCAACCGTTCCTCCCCCTGAGGTTTTGTGAAGGGTGACTGGGGGGGTGTCAAGCCTCAAGCTCGAGCTGAGCAGTGGGGACAGGAGGAACCTGTGGTTGGCTTCCCTGTCACCAGCAGAGCTGGCTGGGGCTGTCAAATCCTCACTGCTGGGCAGAGGACAGCTCAGCCTGGAAACACCTCACCAGCCCCAGCTGATCTCCAAGCTTCCAGCTCCGACCTTTTGCTTTGACTGTTCTGGTCTTTGATTTGGGGTACAATGTTCCGGATGATCCAAAAGCCCAAGGATTGCTGGAGAAACCTGTTGAAAGCAGAGAACTCATGATTGTCATTACACTAAGGCAATGAAAGAGAAGGCTTTCCCCTGCCTGTTTACTACTCCTCAGCTGTTGCTGCTGCAGATCAAGGGTGAGCTCCTCAGCTGGTATCAGCTGGCCTTGGTTTCAATGAAATGCCATCTAATTATATCAGCTGAGGATCTGGACCACAAATGCTCCATTCTTCCATCGGCTGGAACAAAGGACTGCCTGGCAAGGCAAGAACAGACCCCGGCGTTGTTGTCCCCAGAGCGGGGTGATTGGCCCGTGGAGGGATCACATTTGCTTGAGTCACTCAAGTGGAGCAGGAATCCTGCAGGAGCCACGCTCCGAGGCTGGGGGATCGTCCTCTGAAGCAGTAGGGTGGCAGAAAGAAAATTAGCTGTTGGGAGCTTGTGTTCTTAACTAAAAGTGATTATTTAAACTAAGTCAAAACAAATTATCTTGATGTGCATGACATAAGAGCACGCACTACTTGAGCTATTATGAGTTATCATAATTTCATCTTCCTAGAAAAACTGAGTCCTTTAAAAAGAACTGTGATCAAATAACCCGGATTCCTTGTGGGCTTCCCGAGTTCAGGTAATAGCGCATGAATCTTCTTAAAGTGTATAAAACATGGCTTGCTAAATTACACATAAAATCACTTTGCAGACTCGTTGAAATCGATGGAGCTACATGACTTATGCCTGGAGAAGATGTGTCCTGATGCCGGAGCAGGATGTAGTTACACAGGCACGTGGGGAGCTTCACGCTGCAGTGGGCAGCCATGGAGCCGCTGGGTGCTCAGGGACACGAGTGGATGCACACACAAACAGTTTAATTGTATGCTGGAGAATTTCTGGGAATTCTTTTTTTGCTGCTTTCTAATTTTGATTTGTATGGATGTTTTGACTTCTTGAGCTTTTTTTTTTTTTCCTCTTGGCTGGCTAAATTTTCAGTCAGATAATTTTAAAAAAAACCTGAGGAAGTAGGAGCAAACCACAAAGACATTTTAAGCATACCACAGCCTGAAATAGGAATTAAAATACTAATAAAAAACCATCATGGGAGCATCTTACAACCAGGCAGTGTAACCTAAGACGCTGCAGGTCGCTGTGCCCCTGGGAGACACCAGGACTCTCCCCAGCTTGGATGCTCCCTGCCTGCTTTGGTTCTGTTTCATCATCTGATAGGGAGGGTACCCCTAGAGCATTTTTAAGATCTATTAAGAAAAGGCACCACAGGAGAGAGAAAATGATGATATTTTAGGTCTCATTTCTTTGGAGAATAATTCATACCCTCGACTTCAAGACTCAAACTCTTAAGCCTGTTCTTGATAGGAAGGGCTGAAGCACTGGGACTGGAGTCAGAAATTCCCCCCAAGACCTAGTCGTGTCCTCAGGGATATGTGATTGTTATGTCCGTAGGGACAGTGGGATGTGACTGGAAGTGCAAAGCACAGTGGGGATCTCTAGGGAGAGAGGGGCTTGGGAGAACCCCCTTCTCGTTTCCCCAGTCCCCTCTGTTTTCCTGCACCCTGTCCTTAAAGAGTTTTCCTGAACCCTGGACACGACCACAGACCCAGTTCTGGGGATTTGACATTAAAGACAATGAAAATTTTTGACCCTGGAGGATTCTTGTACAATAGTTGTCACTCAATGGGGGTCTCTGGTGTCCCTCCCTCTCTCCCCATCAGCAGGATGGGGGTTTCCTGGAACCATTTTGTAGTTGGTGATTTCCACTCTTCTGCCTAAATTTGTCTGTTTCCCTGAGGGTTTTTTCACACTGTCTCACTTCCCTGGTGGTTCTGTTGACATGTTCAGTGGGAAACTCAGGTGAACAAATGGAGTTACTCTGCATCTGTGGCGGGAGGATGCGTGTATCCCGGGTGGAACACTGTTAGGAAGGAGGGATGGATGAAGGTGGGTCAGGGTGCTGGGGGCAGGTTTGTTTTCTGGCTCCCTCTTCTTGTCAGCTCCTGGGCTTCGTCAAGGGATGGGCTCAAACACTTGAGGCAGCTCAGGGACCTGAGCTGGAAGCGTAATTGCCACAGACTCCCTTGTTAAGTCAGACCTAATTGCCTTTGGGGTTGTCGTTTAGTTGAGAGAGACCAACGCAGGTTTCCACGTGTAGGCTGGAGTTATAAGACTTGATTTATCTGCTCTGTCTCTTCAGGGAAGGCGGGGAGGGGGGGGATGCTTTGAGGCAGCGCCCATCCTTTATTCTGCATTTGTGCAGTGCCCACAGCAAGAGCGCGGTGTCCTCGGGTGGGCTGCCGGCTGGAAGAAGGATGGGGGTAATCTATATGCGCGGTGCCTGTAATCCAGTGGTGAAGGCAGTTGCTCACTTACCTTCTCTGCTGGAAGATAAAAACTTTGGGCAGTCGCCAAGAAACGTGTCAAGGTTATGCCTCTGGGGTGGGCTGCAGGCGAGCGCCAGGCACGCAGAGCCAAAGCGGTTTGGAGTGCAGGCTTTTTCCTCCTCTGGCTCTTTGAAGATTGAGGGAACTTAAAAAGGAGAGGGGAGGGGAAAAAAGAAAAAAAAAAAAGGGTTTCCATGGAAATTTTTTGAAACCAAAGGAGTGAATATTAGTGTGTGCTTTGTTCTGTGTTCTTCACAGCTGATAGGAGTCACAGTGTAAATGGACCTAACTGCTGAGTGACCTTTGACAAAACCAGATGGGAACTCTTTGGTGGTGTTGCCAGTGATGGTGATTTCTTTTTTTTTTTCTTCTTTTTTTCCCCAAGGTAAGAAGTCTTTTCTTTTTTTTTCAGTGAAGTGATTCACTGGTTTTAACTGGAACTTTGAGATGGGGACGTGGTGACAGGGTAGAGATTGCAGTGAGTAACAAGGCTCAGTCAATTATTGACTACCCTGTCTCAGCACCTCTGTTTTCTTTGGTGACAAACCCTGTTGACCCTGGCACGCAGAGCAGAGCCTGTGGGAGCCCAGTGCTGGCCACTCCGGGTGTCGCTGACAGGGATGAACATTTTTTTCTTGTTATAAAGTGAATTGAATTCTCTCCTTCCAAAGCTTTTCCTATTATCTTTTAGATTAGTGCTCTGTACAGGGCTGTCTGCTCCCATTTCTGGCCTTTCTCACAGGGAAACATGCAGAATAGGTGCAAGCTGCTGCGGTAGCTGTTGTCTCGTGAAATATTTGAAAAACTCGGGGAAACTGGCTCAAGCAGGGCTGGCGTGGTCCCGAGCTCAGCTGGGGCCCCTTAAACAAGACTGTTGTACATACAAATGCTGATGTCATGACTCATATAAATATGGATTCTTCTTCAAATGGTGTTTCTCCTGGAGCTAATGGCCTCAGGAGCATAAGGGGGCTGTGGTGAGGGGCTGGGAAGATCTGCTGCGCCTGCGTTTCGCTGCGTGAAGGTGTGCAGCTCCCTCTCCTCTCCAGCCATCTTCACGTACAGAAGCCCCTTCTGGCCTGGCTGGTCAGGGCACAGGCAGGACTTCTGTGCCCCCCACCACTGATGGAGCCAGGGAAGTCTGAAAAAGGGCTAATACTTGAGATTCCCCACATGGGCAGTGCCATGTCCCTGCAGCTCCTCACCTTTAAGTGCTGTGTCCAGTTTTGGGTCCTTCACCACAAAAAAGACATTGAGGGGCTGGAGCGGGTCCAGAGAAGGGCAACAGAGCTGGTGAGAGGTCTGGAGGGTAAGTCTTATGAGGAGAGGCTGAGGGAGATGGGGGTGTTCAGTCTGAGGAAGAGGAGGCTGAGGGGAGACCACCTCATGCTTTATAACTCCCTGAAGGGGGGTGTAGAGAGGCGGGGGTCGGTCTTGTCTCCCAAGTCCCAGGAGACAGGACAAGGGAAAATGGCCTCAAGTTGCACCAGGGGAGGTTTAGATTGGATATTGGGAAACATTTCTTCACGGAGAGGGTTCTCAGGCATTGGAATGGGCTGCCCAGTGAAGTGGTTGAGGCACCATCCCTGGAGGTGTCCAAAAGATGGGTAGACCTTAGGAATGTGGTTTAGTGGTTTTTGTCAGAGTTAGGTTGATGGCTGGACTAGATAATCTTGAAGGTCCCTTCCAACCTAGACAATTCTATGATTCAAGTGGTGAGGGAGAGGCTGTTGAGCTGGCAGCAAAACCTGGCTGTCCTCCTCATTGCTTGCTGGAGCCAAGAGAAGCTCTGAGCCAAGAGAAGCTCTGATTGTGGATCTTCAGCTTGGCAGCTTGATGGCCAAAGGCTTAACAGATTGAATTGAAAGGCTGGTGAAGCCCTTGGGTGTAACAACACCACCAGGAGCAGAGGTCCTGCTCGGTTCACTAATGGTCAACACTTTGCATGAAGTTCTGCAAGGCCCACATCCAAATTATTGGAGACATTCATGTAATGTAAAGCCAGAAAGGTGGGGTTTTTTCTTGTTATGCATAAGGTCCACTTTAGAATTCCAGTCTGCAAATGGAAATGAGGTGGGTAAGTCAAGTGCAGGGGATAATAATGAGAAAATTAAACTTAATATTTGTATTTAGATGAGATGTGGAGCAATGCAATAAGGTTCCTGGTATCTGATTGCTTCTGTGCCAAAGCACATAACAAATAAGCCAGCAAGAAACAGAAAAACTGCATGAAGAGCAAAGTATCAGCAAATCCAAAAATGCCTCAAAGATGGCACATTGAAACTGGTAGGGTTTTAAACGGAAATAAAAGCTTTTGGAAAGAAACATTAAAAGGATAAACATCAAAGGAGGAACAAATGGAAATAGGGACAAGTAAATTAAAGAGCAAAATTATGAAGCAAAAGAACAAAATGTCCTATACAGAAGGACTGAAAATGAAGGACATGAAGAAATAGTGAAACAAGGGAATAACAAAGTGTGAGATGCAGCTTTGAGTGTCACTGTGTAGGTGCTCACAGTCCAGTATGAACATTAGCATTGCACTTCCTATTTTATTCTCTTATTGTTCCTTAACCCAGAGAAGATAATGATAGGTTCCTTCTGATAATAATTACAGGTAGGCTGTGCTTTCTGCCTCTGGTCCCCAGGCAGTGGCTCAGTCTGTAGGGTTAGTTCCTGCACTAAGGAAGATGCTGTGTGTGTTGCTCTTGGTGTGTAGCTGGAAAAACTGGATGTGGAGCTCAGGTCCTGCTGTGCAGCAGCTCCAAAAGAGCCCCCCAGTTCTGTTGCCCAGGGCAGGGGGATGTTAGCCCTGGGGCTGGCTGTGGGTGTGTAACAGATGCCCAAGCACACTCTGGGGGTGAGCCCATTACAGAGGCAGCACAAAAGCCACAGCGCTTAATCGCTCCATTTCCCACCTGTTTCTGGGTTATTAAACCTGTGGCAAAATGGGAGTGAAATGGGCAATGGATCTCCTGAGCCCGGCCAGACCCAACCTGCTGCCCTCGTGAAGGACTTCACAGAAGCCAGCTGTCCCCCCCCAGAGCTGTACCTGCTCTGGCATTTTGGTTGATGCTCTGAAGGGAGCCATCGGCAGTGCTGTGACATGGCTGGGGGGGGGGGGGGGGGGCAGGGATGCTGGAAGGCACCAAAATTCAAAGAGCCTTCCCCCGGGGGAAGATACTGGCAGTCTGTGTGCCCCCGGAGCCTCTCCTCTGCCACTGAATTTATGGTGGCTCCTGTTCCCATGTGGCAGCGCTTCTCATCTGCTCCCTCATTGCAGCAGCACCCCCCCAGAACGGGGTGAAGACTGCAGACCCCCTCCTGCTTGTACCCCGCAGTGAGTGCCATCTGAAGTAACTCAGTTCCTCACTTTCTGGCACCTGACAGCCAGAAGGGCCGAGAGATGAACAGCAGAGAAGGAGAGAAAAAAAGGGGCTGAGGCTGGGAGAGGTGAGAGACACAGCCACGCAATCACTTCTGAAGTCTTTTAATAGAAAGGTCTGTGGAAAAGGATTCTTTTTTTTTTTTTCCCCTGCTTTTCTGTGCTCTGGAGCCCCTGGTGCTCCAAGGGCAGGCGGTGACTCCGGCTGCCAGCCGTGCCCTCCAGCAGGGCTCTGCTTTCAGCTGGGGCTGGCTAATGCCCGTGGTGGGAAAACTGGCCCTGGGTGCTGAATATGCATATTTGCATTCTTGAAACCCAAGCTGAACTTTTATTTAGTCTTTCTGAGTCATGATTCAAAAAGGAAGAAAAAATAATTCGGGAATCGCAGTTGTGGAGAAAATCAGCAGAAACGTCTTTCTGGCACAGCCATATGCAAGCCATATTTCTCCAACAATCGTTTCCCATGGAAATTTAACCTCTGAAGGACACTAAAGTAGGTTTTGTAACATAAGATGGTATTGTCAGTCTGACAGTCCATAGAGCAGTAACACAATATGAGAAATGGTACACCCGAATTTAGAGCAAATAAACCGAGGAGCTTCCCAGAGCCCACGTCGGTGCCTCCATCCCCCTGTGACCGTGGCCATGTCATTTAATTTCATTGCATCATCTGGAAACGGGTGTGAAATTAGTACCATATGCAGCCGGCATATAAAGGCCAGGGGAATAAATCATAGGGAGAGAAGATTGCATTGTCCTTAAAGAGGGAAAACTTGAGACTCTGCACGTCTGAAACAACCATCAGCTCTCAGCTGCCCCAAGAGTGAGCGGGCGTGAGGGGACCTGGTGGCATCTGTGTCCTCATCTGCCACAGGAGGTAGATGAGTCCCAGCATTCGCCTTGTTGAGGATGGTCCCCAATGGGCTGGGACCGGCATGGGCTGGGGCTGGGCTGGGCCAGCCAGATGTGCCTCGCTAATCACAACTGGAATTGCCTTTCCAGCAAAGCTCCATCTGGGCCGCTTGCGTCAGCCGCGGGGCATCGGCTCCTCTCCTCCTGCACAGGTTGTGTAATTGCATCAGGAATCAAACACACTATTTGGATTTCACCTTTTTTTTTTTTCCCTGAACATCTGGCTGCTGGCATTCCAGGCCAGCTGATTTGATAAGGACCCTGGTTAGAAATAGGTCTCTGCCCATGTGGGCACAGAACACAAACACCGAAAGGTTTCCAAGACAGCGACCTTGGAATTAATTTTCAAATTCAAGTGAATGTCTCTATGCTTTCTCCACCCAACGTGTCAGAGCAGTCTCGAGGTATGTTGACCCCTCTCACCCTGGTTTGCTGTGTGTTTTGAAGAAGTCCCTCTTTCTCTGGCAGAGAAGAGGGCAGAGAGCCCTGCGAGGAGCTGGGATGTGACCTGAAGCTGGTGGCATCTACACAAAGAGTCCAGTCAACTTCAGGGGGCTTTGGAGTGATCTCACAAAAGGCAGCTGCCCCAGCTCTCTGGTGCCCTCACAGCGCTTCAGTGCCCTCCTTTTGCTGGTCTCAGATGGTCTGAAGGCCCTGCCCTTTGGTGCACCCTGAGCGCTCCCGGTTTTTGCTGGGAAAATGAAAACCCAGGACAAGTTTTGCTGGAGAATTGTCAGAGAAGTTATTGCAGCTTTTAATTTGCTGGGCTCGCTGGCCTGGGTCCATCTTGGCAGATAGTTGGGTAGCACGTTATTGCTGGAGGCTTTTCTGGATGGGTGTCCTTTGAAGTGGTGCCGGAGGTACTGGGGTACACCCTGGTCAGTCCCCACTGCAGCCCCCTCCCGAGGAAACCAGTCAATGGGTTCTGTGTCACAGCACAGAAACATAAAGAAAAGTTTCACGGTCTTGTTCTTAATGTTTTTAAGCCCAGGGACTTGGAGGAAATGAGAAGATAAGTCTGATAGTCTGTTCCTTCAAAGCCCCCCCAAGCACTTTTAACTGCGTTTCTAATTATCGTAGCAGATAATAAATACAATACATGCACCCATGCACATAAACCAGCATTATTTTGTGCTTGGTCCATGTGTTTCATGTAGAAATCTGGATGGGAGCCAGATCAGTAAATGACTCTGATTTTTAATGGAAATCAAAAACACAACAGATGTACTGTATGCTGAAAAGAGTTAAAAATAACTGTTTGCAATCTCCGTGCTTGCCTTTAAACAAAATACCCAATCTCCTGAGCGGTGGCTGTTTAGCATATGGAGACTTTAACGTTAATAATTGCCTCTGCTATTCCTGAGAGTTTGCCAGGCTTATGCAGGGGGGCCTTGAAGTTAATGACAAGTTCCACAGACAGGATTTCTGCAGACATTTTAGGCACTTTCTCCATGTTCAAACCCTCTGGCTGCTGTGAGCTGCAAAAAATCCTTATGACCGCTTGCACGTTGCAGTAACTTTTTGTGGAAAGATGTGCCAAAGCCTAATAGAAGTTCTTTCCCATTCCTGCTCTGCTGGGGAACCGGCTGTTTTTATTTGGTTTGTATCTGGGTACGTTAAGAAGTTAATTCTGGGTCGCAGAGCAAACTCTTTTTTAATGCTGATGCATCTTCCTTATGACTGGAACCAGCTCCTTCTCGTTACAAATCAGGATAACTGGTTCAGCATTACATGGAGGATTGGCTGCATCTGGCAAAACTGGATTAATTCCAAGATGCAGCGTAGCTCCAGGCTGACTGCAGTCCTTCCGAGGGAAGGGTTTGTCTCGAAGAGTTAATCGAAGTGCTGTCCCAACGTGTACGTCTTCTAGCACGCTTGGCCTCACGGCAGCTGTCAGATGACCAGGGAGCCTTTATGGAAATCTCTTTGACAATACATGTTTGTGAGCGGGTGTACAGAAAACATTTGCTTAGAATCCCAGAATCATATGGGGTTGGAAGGGACCTCTGGAGATCATCTCCTCCAACCCCCTGCCAGAGCAGGTCCACCCAGAGC